>BRDA01006563.1:69621-79798 GCA_036984385.1 Crenuchus spilurus
ATATATATATATATATATATATATATATATATATATATATATATATATACACACACACACATATATACACATACAGTCATGGCCGAAAGTGTTGGCACCCCTGAATTTTTTCCAGAAAATGAAGTATTTCTCCCAGAAAATTATTGCAATTACACATGTTTTGTTATACACATGTTTATTTCCTTTGTGTGTATTGGAACAACAGGCAAATAAAAAAGGCAAATTTGACATAATTTCGCACAAAACTCCAAAAATGGGCCGGACAAAATTATTGGCATCTTTTCAAAATTGAGGGTAAATAACTTTGTTTCAAGCATGTCATGCTCATTCAAAGTCACCTGTGATAAGTAACAGGTGTGGGCAATTTAAAAATCACACCTGAAACCAGATAAAAAGGAGAGAAATTGACTCAATCTTTGCATTGTGTGTGCCACACTAAGCATGGAGAACAGAAAGAAGAGAAGAGAACTGTCTGAGGACTTGAGATCCAAAATTGTGGAAAAATATCAACAATCTCAAGGTTACAAGTCCATCTCCAGAGATCTTGATGTTCCTTTGTCCACGGTGCACAACATAATCAAGAAGTTTACAACCCATGGCACTGTAGCTAATCGCCTTGGACGTGGACGGAGGAGAAAAATGTATAAAAGTTTGCAACGCAGGATAGTCCAGATGGTGGATAAGCAGCCACAATCAAGTTCTAAAGAAATTCAAGCTGTCCTGCAGGCGCAGGGTGCATCAGTGTCATCTCGAACTATCCGTCAACATTTGAATGAAATGAAACGCTATGGCAGGAGACCCAGGAGGACCCCACTGCTGACACAGAGACATAAAAAAGCTAATAGAAAAGAACACAGTACCTACAGTCAAATATGGTGGAGGTTCAAAGATGTTTTGGGGTTGTTTTGCTGCCTCTGGAACTGGGTGCCTTGACTGTGTGCAAGTTATCATGAAATCTGAAGATTACCAAAAGATTTTGGGTCGCAATGTGTCCGAAAGCTGGGTTTGTGTCCAAGGTCATGGGTCTTCCAGCAGGACAGTTACCCCAAACATACTTCAAAAAGCACCCAGAAATGGATGGAAACAAAGCGCTGGAGAGTTCTGAAGTGGCCAGCAACGAGTCCGGATCTAAATCCCATTGAACACCTGTGGAGAGATCTTAATTGCTGTTGGGAGAAGGCACCCTTCAAATATGAGAGACTTGGAGCAGTTTGCAAAAGAAGAGTGGTCCAAAATTCCAGTTGAGAGGTGTAAGAAGCTTTTTGATGGTTATAGGAAGCAATTGATTTCAGTTATTTTTTCTAAAGGGTGTGCAACCAAATATTAAGTTGAGGGTGCCAATAATTTTGTCCGGCCCATTTTTGGAGTTTTGTGTGAAATTGTCAAATTAATTTTTTGTGATGTTCCAATGCACACAAAGGAAATAAACATGTATATAACAAAACATGTGTAACTGCAATAATTTTCTGGGAGAAATACTTCATTTTCTGGAAAAAATTCAGGGGTGCCAACACTTTCGGCCATGACTGTAATAAAGTATGTTTTAAATGGTTCATTTTGATATTTATTAAATTATTGACTTAATTGCATGATGATGGTAGTTATGACGTTTAATTTGATTACTTTTAATTATTTTTTTAGCTATTGTAATATTATGATACCTGCTTCATGACAAGGCATTTTAGGTGCTAGTAGCATATTATAGCATTTAAAATGAAAAATATTTATAAAACTACATGAAATCATATGTTTTTGTGCCAACATTGACCTGGTTTGTCTTTTGGTCATTTGTATAAACATTTTTATGCATATTTGTAACCCCAAACCTGACATTTATCTGGTGGATGTGTTTTGTCCCTGGAATTACTGGTTAATATCTATATGTAGCTATACAGCTATATGTTAAAGCTTGATTGGATCTTGCAGATTATGACTAACACTCCTGTACACACGTGGTGGCATTTTTCCTGAGTGAGAACATTCTGTTTCAGGTAAGAACACAAGTATTTTTTGTTTCATAAGTAGCAGTTAAGAGGTTTACACTGGTGCAGGGGTTTATATGACCTCTCTGCAATGCAAACATGTTACATTCCACATTGTCCCATTCTCCTTTTCTGTAATCTGCTTTCTGAGGCTTTTCAGACTTCATCATACTAATGACCATTGACTTATCTAGTCTTATAGGATGTTGTTATCTTACCTGAACCAACAGTATATCTTGTCCAAACAACAGATACCAGGAACTCACTGAAATTGAATGTAAACACAGGGTTACTGTAGTAAGCAGTTATTACTCAGGATTGATCGGTATGCTGGCTTTTGGGGCGGGGGGGCAAGTGGAGGGTTGAGAACATAGAAACATGTACTGCAAACACTTCTCAGCTTGTCAGAGAAAGTGTAAATGCTTTCATATTTCATATATCAAGGGTAACCAGTGCCAGTCTGAGAAGATCCATATCCAGCACTGTTTTTGGGGATTTCCCAGCTCAGATGTGCATGTTTGAGAAGAGAAATCACTAAACCCTTCTCAAACATTCATTCTCCAAGATACACTGTCTCTGCACAATACTGGCTTTTATTAAGCATTATTAAAAGAGAATTCCACAGATTATTTAAAGATTTATACATAATTCAATCATCAATCACTTCCTGGCTCTTCCACATGCCACATGACCACTGTAGCTCTGGTAAGTTTGTTACACACAATAGCTTGTGTGTCACAACCATAGTGTTTCAACACCAAAATCAATGAAATGCAAGATCAGTTGGAATTTTTTGTAATAAAGGTTGAATTTAAGTGTATATGTCAAAAGCAACTGATGATAAACCTGATGGCTCCTGTCAGAAATACATGTGTAGTAAGAGGCGGTAGGGTGTTTTGTCAACTTTGTTAGCTGTCAACACCATCAGGATTTGTGTCTGATGGTGTTGACAAATGCCACTAAAGTGTGTTATTTAACTACATTTTATGTAGTTGATATCAATATTTCATCAGTATTACTTCCATAATATGACTTACATTTTACCGCAATTTCTATTGTACAGATTCTGTTGTACAGCTCCAAGTTTGTCACCACCGTCAGATGTGTATCACCATTGTCAACACATTGTCAACTCTATCAGATGTTTTTTATGTTTATTTTTCTTTTAAGAAAATTATATATTTTATTCCTTCAAGGTTTCCTAATAAAATCTTTGCATTTCCAAAATAAATGTGTCATTTTCATGATTTTAAATATCACTGTTTCTTATTGAGATTAATTGCAAACTGTTCAAATCTATATGACCTTAACTGTAGTCATTAACACTAAATAATCAAACTTTTACAAAGTGATATTAAAACAGAGAATAAAGAAACTGCTAAGGGTCAAAATATCAGGAATAGGTTAATTAACATTTTTTTTAATATTTAAAAAACTGTAATACACAAATCTAATACTGATTCCACAAATGTGTTTAAAAATGTTTTAAAAAACTACATTTGTTCCAACACATGGTAAGACAGCCAAAGCCTCATTCAACAACAATGTATAAATAAGTTTTTAAAAATAATCAATAACTATTTTTAGAAAGTTAAAACCTGTTTTTTCCCTGATCTCAAGAATCAAAAAAGTTTACATTTTAAAGTAATACAATGCTACATCAAAAATAGTGAATATTGTGAAAATGTTGATTTGTGTTTGTAATCTAATTCAAAGGTAAACTGTAAAATTTTATATTGATTACCTGTTAAAGGACATATTTCAAGCTTTTTTTGTCTTACTGTTGGTTGGTATGACGTATGGCTCATGAAAAGCAGAAATTCATCCATCAATTGCTGGGTACACACACCTACAGACAGACATACACACTCTCACACCAGGACAATTTACAGTACCCAGTTCACCCAGATGGGGACACAAACTTAAGACCCCAGCGCTGATAGGCAAACATGCTAACCATCAAGCCACTGTGTCTGCCCAAATCAGAAATGCATAATCATAAATAATTTACATTTCATTTAGAGATTGAATAAATTACTTTTCAAACAGTATCAACATTTAGCAAAAAAGGCTTGAAATATGCAACTTTATGTGTAATGAACATTGATGATTTAGGCATTTTCACAATGATAACTGGTGAGATATATGATTCTGTTACCTGCTAGCTATAGCCTTTTAGGGCTATAAAGAAGCAAAGTTTGGGTGCCAAACACTTAGGTCGATTGACAAGATTTAAAGGAGCAATTCATGATTTTCTGCAATGATTCTTCTTTATGTTATGAAACAGCCACTCTAATGACACCAAGTAACCTGGGTGTATCAATGATGGCTGCTCCCATAGGGGACCCACTCTACTGATCATAAACTGGTTAATTCAGGGATTACAAAGCAGTCAGATTTTTCCTGTTATGTACTTTTTATTATAGAAGTAATACATCAATTTAATTAATTTCAGAATTTTTGGTGGTAAAAATGACTGATTGCTCCTTTAAGTAGAAATGTTTACATGCTTTTAAATCAGTGTTTAACAACCCTGCTCTCGGAGATATGCTGCCCTGCTCGTTTTAGTGCAGGGGTGGGGGACTTGGAGAGCTGAATTCCTATGCAGTTTGGTGATTTTCCTGCTCAAATGCACCTCATTCCACTCAGCAGTTAACTACCATATTTAGTTGTGGCGTCAGAGCAGAAAAATCAGCCAACGTAGCTGGACTCCAGCTCTCAGTTCTCCCACCTGTTTTCCTGCTTTAAGATACACACTTTAACTGGAAAATGGCTTGTTAATGAGCTGATGGTGCAGTGCAGTGTAAATCCACGACTGGGGTTGGAACCCACTGCTTTAAGCTACTAAAACATTCAGGTTTTGCACATTCCACATCCCCATGTGGAGCCCTAACTCACTTTTTTTCACATTTTTTACATATGCTGCTGAATAATTCAGCATTAACTATTGATATCTAAAGATATAATATAGAAATGAAGTCTATGATTTACATTTTTTGAAGGATCCTCTAGTGTTAATGTCTTGTAAACAGTGGCTGTGGAATGTTACATAGTGCTGAAAGATGCAGTCTCACAGAGTGCTGTGAATGAAAAGAAGGCACTTGGTGTCTACACTGCTTGTGTCAAGCATGCCTCTTATTAACTTTGGCAGTAAAGGGTGCAACCATGTGACTGTCAAGCAAAACAAATAATCTGAGTTAGGTTTTACTGGCCAAGTATATATGCAAGGAATTAATCCTATGCTACACAGCAACTTGCAGTTGTAGTTGTGTGATGTCATTGATGTTATTTGAATAAATGTTATATTGTATATACAGTACTGTATTGTTTTATTTCATAGCTCTAAATCTCACAGCATAAAATGCAAATAAATAATTAAATAAATACACCCCATTAAGCACTTATATAGGTATAGTTATAGAGGTAGTGCTGAATTTAAAATCCATGGTTCAACATAAAGGCAATGTTTGTGTTCATTGATTATGCACACAATACGAGGAAAGAGACTTTTCCGCTGACTAGTTGTTTTAACCTTCATTTGACTGAAATGCCCGAGGGGAGAGGTTGTAATAAGCACGGCTAGATTGCTTTTTTGCAATGAAGCTTATATCCCAATTCTCCTCTATTGAGATCATAGCTTTTGAGGACTATAACAGGACCACAGCCCAGTATGTCATACATTGTCAGCATTTTTGTGAAATGACTTAAAATGTAGTGCAGTTTGCAGTGATTATAGTGTTTAAGTTAAAAGCTTCTACTACTTTCAGCTCCAGTGCAGAATCGAGTAAAGTAAACAAAATATGTCTTGGCTGATGGATTACTAGTGCATCATATTGTGAAAAAAAATCAATGTGTTAATAGTTTAGAGCAGGGGTGTCAGACTCCAGTCCTGGAGGGCCGGATTCCTGCAGAGTTTGGTGATCTTCCTGATCAAACACACCTGATTCAGCTCAGCAGGTAATGAGCAGGTTTAATTGTAGTGTCAGAGCAGAGAAATCACCAAACTCTGCAGGAATCCGGCCCTCCAGGACTGGATTTGGACACCCCTGGTTTAGAGCAACAAGGTAAAGTTCTATTCATTACACATACTGTGACATATTTCAAGCCTTTTTTGGTTATAGTTTTGTTGATGATACTGTTTGAATAGCCATTTCAAACTCTAAATGAAATATTAAAATACTTTTAGATCAACAGTAAAAGGTCTTGAAATGTCACTTTATGTGTCATATATAAAATATGACAGTTTACTTTTTTGAATGGAAATTATGAACAACATTGAACTTTTTCCACTATATTCTAATTTTATGATGTGACACTGTACATTTGAGCCAAGGGATAATTGTGTAAATCTGATCCCCTTCCACAACTGTCACAGTAATCATAACAAGATAAATCTTGAAGCGGCAATCCTGAAGGTGCTTTTATGCAAAACATAATCAGAATCAGACTTTATTGGCCATGTATGCTCACACATACAAGGAATTTGCTTTTGGTTACAGGCTCATAGTGCACAGAGGTTAACAACAAGGCACATACACACGCACACACACTCAGTGGTCATATTTAAACTATACACAGTGCATATTGAAGTTAAATAAAATAACTTTAAAAAAGGTAGAAAATAAAGAGCATAAATATATATTTATGAAGTGGGTATAGCAGTGTAGATGTCACATAAGAGGAGAAGAGGCATATGCAGGGAGCAACAACAGGTTTATTTTTTAACTGAAATATTCTTGACTGTGAACTTGAGTTGGCTATGGAAACAATATAGGCAGACAATACAGACTCACGGCAACAATACAATAACCAGTGAAGACTGTGATACATGAGGGAACATATAAATTAAACATAATCACACATGAGATGGGGAACCAAGGCTGTAGAAACACGAGACACGGGTGAACACAATGATAAGACATGACGAGGCAAAAAGAGGGCAGAGACATGACGTAAACGTAAGCAAATCAGCACATGGACACGAGACTGAGACTGAGACAAGGCTCTGACGGGAGGTTTCACAGTAGATATTGCATTTGGAGATGCTGCACATTTCTGGTTTCAGCCAACAAATGTGCAATATACACTACTTTGCCAAAAGTTTGTGGACACAGCCTTATTCTACATATTTTCTGAAATTAAGGGTATTAATAATCCTCAATTACTAGAGTAACAGCATCTACTCTTCTGGTTAATTTATGGACCAAATGTTGGAACATTGCTATGAAATCAATTAGATTCAGCCATTAGAGCATAGTGAGTTGAAATACTGGTGGATGATTAATTCTGGCTCACCAACTTTCTTAGATGGAGCCCGATCATTTCAGAGAATACAGTTGCACTGCTCCACAGCCCAAAGCTGGGGGGCTCTATACCCCATGGTGAAGTTAAGTTCATGTGCTGTGGAACAGCCAATACTATTAGTAATGCTCCTTTATGGAGATTATACATGCTGCACACATGTAACTGAGCAACTGTATCAGCAAATGGTGCATCTTAAAATAGCTGAATTCAATCATCAGAAAGGCTGTAGGGATATGTTTAGAAAATATTTAAATTCTAAAGTAAAATTTGACTAAAATAGAAGAAATAACAAGCTATGATGCAGTTGTGCAAATGTCTAGAAATATAACTATTTTTGTCATATGAAGAGTGCAACTTTTAGGCCTCTTGTGATGTCAGTGAGTAGAAATATCCTCAAATGGAAAAGCCCTGGTAGTGCATTGTTCTCAGAAACACTGTTGATTGGTTGGATGCTGCATGACAGTTAGTGGTGTGGGTGGAATCACTGGATTTATAATACTGAGGGAGAACAACGAAGGCAGCTGAGCAGAGGAAGGACTACTCAGACCCCGCAGGAAACTCACTGAAAAAGACAGACACACTTCATAGAGCCCGAAAACAAAGGCTCCTCTCAATCAAAAGACAGAATGGACGGCATTAACAACACTACGTAAGCTAAGTTTGTACTTTAGTGTTTTAATATTTGTGAGACATTTGTTATTCATGCATTTATAACAGAAATTTATACAGATTATACAGATATAACAGATTTATAACATTTGTCCTTTCTTTAGATTGTTCTCACTTCCCAATGAGAATGATGAAGACATTGACCCTGATGACTGGGTACTTCCAAATGCTGATCTCATCAAGAAAATGGTCTCACAAATTGAACATTACCTGTCTGATGAGAATTTGGCTAAGGATGCTTTTCTTTTAAAACATGTAAGAAGAAATAAGATGGGTTATATAAATATTAAGTTACTGACATCCTTCAAAAAGGTAAGATGATGCCTCCTTCAAACTGATATTAATTTTTATTAGTAACATTGCAATTTACTTTGGTAATAATTTGTTCTCATTTTGGCACAGTTTGAGGACCACGTGGTCTTGTTTTTGAACTATTTATTGTTTTATTTACAATTTAAACAACCAAAACAAAAACAGAGCAGAATAATATTAAAATATTAGAGTAAATACAACAAATATGGTGGGGAAATTAAATGAGGTAACAGGAATATGAAATAATAATAAAATTAAGAACATGGTTAATAATTCATGGTACTTGTGTAGATACTAGTGCACCCCAAAGTAATTAGAATATTGTAAAAAAATAATTTGTGTTCATAATTTAATTCAATAATGTAATTTTATATTTATTACATGTAAAGTGATATTTAATTTGGCTGTTTTACTGTTGATCGTTATGGCTTATAGCTCATGAAATGCAGAAGTTAACTTTTTTGAATTTTTCAAACTTTTTCTCACTTTCTAATTTTTGGAGTTGCACTAGTATACATTCTTCTCTTATATACATAAATTATGAACTGATGATTGGCTGAAGAAGGTTTAATGACTTTTTCTGTTTCTAGATGAAGCATTTAACTAAAGACTGGCGAGTCACGGCTTATGCCTTACGTCATTCCTCAAAACTGGAGGTAAATGAGGAAGGAAATAAGGTACGAAGAATAGATCCTGTCCCTGAATCTGTTCTAGCCCAGGTACCAAGCAAACTGCTGCTGGTCTGGAACATTTCAGATCCTGCTCTGTCTGAGAAGACAGAGACACCTCGCAAAAGTACAATTGAGGTGGCCATCACCATGCTGGAACCATTTGGCACCATCACCACAGTCCGGGTCAACCGGCCAGGTAGGGAGCTCCCTCCAGAGATTCAGAGGTATTCGGACAGGTACCCTGAACTTCTCAAAGAGGAGAGCATACTGGTGGAGTTTGAGGATTTGGAAGGTGCTGGCTGTGCTTACCACCAGCTGTCACAGTCTGAAGGCAGGTTGAGAGTGCTCCTAGTGGGAAAAGCATCCAAAAAGAAAGTAATGGAGGCAGACAGAAGGAACGGTAAGAGTATCTCCTTCTTGAACCGCCGCATGGAGCAGTTGCAGTCCCACGGAGATGACTCCTCAGCCTGCAGCTCTTCTGAATCTGAGTTTGCTTCTTCCTCACCGCTACACATCCCTCGGTTTGCCTCTGGCCAGGTGTGCAGCAGCCCCTGGAGCAGCCCACGCTCCAGCCCAAGGTCCACCACCCAGTCCCTGCCAGCTCCTCGGGTATCACCGCTCTTGGCCTCTGAAGTTTGGGGAAGTCCAGACACAAGTCCAGAGCTAGGACGTCGTACTTTTTTAGATCGTTCAGCAGACTGCAGCTCCCCCTCCAAAAGTCCCTGGGTGCAGAAACGCAAGTTGGCTGCCATCCAAGTGTCACCTCTGGAGGGGTCCTCCAAACACAACCAAATGAATGGAAAAAAGGCATTAAATGGAGACACTGTACCACCTGGGGTTCTTCGCCTGCCTTATGGTCCAGATGGGAGCAAAGGGTTTCATGCCCTTATTGCTAGACGAAGAATTCAACATTCCATCAAAATATAAAAATCACTAGTTCAGATATTTACTGTGTGAACCTTTTCTGAATAACTACACTTCTAACATTCTGTGTCCCTAAAAGTACTCAGGCAGCCATTCTAATTACTCAATTTGGCTACATTAAAGTGTGGGCACTTTTGACACAACATTTCATCTGGACACATACACCAACTGGCCACTTCATTTCACATACCTCATATCTACACTCACTGTCTATTATCAGCCACTGACCAGATAGATGCACTTTGTAGTTCTACAATTACAGACTGTAGTCCATCTGTTTCTCTTTTTACAAACCGGATTCCAAAAAAGTTGGGA
>BRDA01006565.1:656-35134 GCA_036984385.1 Crenuchus spilurus
TCAGAGAGAGAGAGAGAGAGAGAGAGTGTGTGTGTGTGTGTGTGTGTCAGAGAGTGAGAGGGGGAGTGTGTGAGAGAGAGAGAGAGAGAGAGAGACTGTGTGTGTGTGTGTGTGTGTGAGAGAGAGAGAGAGAGACTGTGTGTGTGTGAGAGAGAGACTGTTTTAAAGAGAGAGAGAGAAGGGGGAGAGACTGTGTGTGAGAGAGAGAGAAGGAAAGACGGTGTGCGTGTGTGTGTGTGTGTGAGAGAGAGAGAGAGAGAGAGAGAGAGAGAGAGAGAGAGATGCAAATTATGCACTAACAGACAGGAAGTGTGTGCAAAGAATCACCATCTTCATCCTCAGGCGTTTTTAATACACTCATTTAATCTGAAACAGTCTGCTCAGTAAGCCAAAACTTTAGACAAAGGCTTTAACTACAATAAATAAGGCATTTTCCAGAATTCTCTTCATTTTGTCTTCATTGCATTCATTTCAATTGTTTATTTGAAGACCAACAACAGTAATACAGCTGCATTATAGAGGGTGAATTAGGGTGATTGGGACATATGGTTAAATGGGACAGTATAGACATAGAGGGTTTTATTTTACAAAAGGCAGAAATTCAATATATTTATATTTTGTATGTGTATGCATGCATACACTCACTGACCACTTCAGTAGGTGGACATATCTTGCATCTACACTCATTGCCCATTTGATCATACTTTCTATGTTCTACAATTACAAACTGTAGTCCATGTGTTTCTCTGCGTACTTTATTAACCTCCTTTCGCCCTGTTCTTCAATGATCAGGACCCCCACAGAGCAGTTGACACTGACTGTAGGTCAGACAGCAGAGCTGCTGGAGATTTTACACTGTTAGCTCACTGTCTATTCTTTTAGATACACCAACCCTTTTGTTCCACCTTGTAGATATAAAATCAGAGACAGTAGCTCATTTGTTGCTGCACAGTTTGCTTTGGTCATCCTCTAGTCCTCTGGTCACAGAACACTGTTGACTGGATCATTTTGGTTGGTCCATTATTTTCATTCCAGCAGTAACAATGAGGCGATTAAAACATCATCAGTTCTGCTGTCTGATGCACTTGTACCAGCACAACACATACTAACACACCACCACCATGTCATTGTCACTGCAGTGCTGAGAACACTCGACCACCCACATAATACCTACTCTGTGGTGGTCCTAATCATTGAAGAACAGGATGACTGGGGGCTAACATTGTAGGCAGAGAAACAGAAGGACTACAGTCTGTCATTATATAACTTCAAAGTGCACCTATATGGTCAATGGAGTTGGCAATGGGCAATGACTGTAGATACAGGGTATGGGTACCTAATGAAATGGCCAGTGAGTGTTACTGTTTATACAGTTCATCACAAGCTCATCTTAGTAAGAGTTAACAGTAGCTCCTCCTCTTCCTCAGTCGCCAACACAACCACCATAACCATAGCAACCTGAACTGAAAGGTCAGTGAGACAATGAAGTTTACAGTCATTTTGTCCCTCTGCTCTTCTCTGTGATACTGCGTCTGAACTGTCTCCTTCCTCTTTGTAAACTCTGATGTCCCTCAGATCTTGATGTGGAGCTCCTGTAGTTTTTCTTTCGCCTCCACTATCAGGTGACATGCAGGTTTGTGCTTGGGCCAGTGCTTCACCTGACATTCTCTACAAAGAAACACATTTATTATTTACAGTGTTATCTTTACCAAAAGTTGTTGCTACTTCTAGTGAATCTGGGTTGAGTTTAAACTGAACTGTGCATGGTTCAACTATACTGATTTAGCATTAAAGGAATACTTTACTAATTTCTATCTGCCACATCTGCAGCATATACAGTACCAGTCACAAGTTTGGACACCTTTTTTTCCCTACAATGTAAATTAATACTGAAGTCATCAAGACTATGAAGGAAGACATAAGGAATCATGTAGTAAACTTCAAAGTTTTAAACAAACCAAAATATAGATTATGATGGTTTCAAACACATTATGAGGGTAAGAAATGCAAGTAATTAACTTCTGACAAGGCATAGCTGTTGACTGAAAGCCGTTCCAGGTGACTACCTCATATAGCTGAGAAAATGCTAAAAAATCTGTCATCTAAGCAAAATTGCCTGCTTTGAAGAATCTAAAATATAAACATATTCTGGTTTGTTTAATACATATTTGTTTACTAAATAATTCCATGTGTATTTCTTCATAGTTTGGATGACTTGAGTATTAATCTATAATAGCAGGACTGGCTTGCATTCGTTTCTGTCTAGAAGTCCTGTATACGTTTTTAGTTAACCCAAGATGGTTTCAAACGATCATTTACTCACTAAACTGACCTTTTAACTTCTCATATTATATTGCATATTGTCAAAAATCCACGCAGCTATTAACTGACAATTAGTAACAAGTAACTGTTGTATATATAAGAACTAAACATTGTTGCTTCAAAAATCACTGAACAATATTTCAGTATCAGTCTAAGGCTATTACTGTAAGATACTGTCATATACCATAGTTTGATTGTCATAGTCTGACTAGCTTTACCTGACTAAAACATAAGTTAAAGGTGTTTTACTCCTGAAATGTCTTGGTGTGTTGCAACAATTTTAAAGCTGCGGTAAATAAAAGGCAAGATCATACTATCAGCTTTAACTACCTACCTGCTAGTTACCCAATATTGAACAGTACAAAGACATCTATGGTGCACAACTGTAATATAGAGTATGGACATACAGTGGTGTACTACAAAGTATATATAATAAACAAAAATTGCTGACAAAAATTTATACCACATACAAATCACAGCTAACCTTTGTAAATGAAGAAAATACAGAAATTATCTGTATATTTTGATTAATGTGCTGTATTATACTTTACAGTACAGTTTCTGTAGATTTACAGTAAAAGCTTTTTTATATGATTTTCTAGTTACAGAACTAAACTGTTATTATTATTATCATATTAAATTGCAGTATGATGCAGATGTGGCACATAAGAGATCAGGTTGAAAAATACTGGATTATAGCTCCTGAAAATCAATAATCCAGAATCTCAAATTATTAGAAGTTTGAGTAAATTACTATTCAAACAGCATCATTAAACCAACAAATGCTTGTAATCTGTCACTTATCAAACACACACACACACACACACACACACACACACACACACACACACAATCATGTTTTTTAACCAAATTGTCAGAAGATTCAAAACACAATTTTGAAGATGCACTAGTAAATACAGACAATTTATAATTCTCAAAAAAGACAGACTAATGTTCATAGTATGTTAGAAAGTGTAAGGCTAATGTGGGGCACCTGTTGCAGTACCACTCTCCCTGGCAGCGGGAGCAGCGCTTGACCCCCACCACCCCACATGATCCACACTTTGGCTTATCTGGGATAAGACTCTCCATCACATCAAGATTATACGTCTCAGCCAGCCTGACAAGCAAACACAAACACAAAAGTCATCCTGCTGACCTGATCACACTAAAGAAAGAAGACCCTGATGTTATAATCTATGACTTGCATGCACATTCTTCATAAACTCCTGAGAAACTGAGAAAAATTACCAATGTAAGATTTGGTGAATTGAAACGCCTTGAATCAAAACCCAGATATGAGGGATATTTTTTTATTTCAGTCTTACCTATTTGCCTGTGTTCTCAGCTCACTCTCAGACGGGTTGAACACGTTCTGTACATGATATTTGGCTATAGCCTTCCACTTCCCAGAATTCTCTGCCACGATGTCATTCCAAATCTCTGGAAGCTAAAAATATGTGTTTAACTAACTCAAGTGCACTGTCACAGACTTTAAACCTTACTCTGCCAAAGGTTTGGCTTGAAAATGATCACATACATTGCCCATCAAAGGTTTGCAGTCAGAAAGAACTGTCAGTGACAATATTAATGAAATATTATTTAAGAAGAAAGTTATTTTGTGACTCCTGATAGCAAAATTACTATGCCAAAAGGGTGAAGTAGTCCAGCTGTTTACTCTCCTCCAGAGGTATTTCAGATGTTATGGAATAGGAATATTGTGGAAATATTAGTCAATACATGTTATCATATTTTTATTATATATTATATTGATAATACAGTGAGGAAAATAAGTATTTGAACACCCTGCAAATTTGCAAGTTCTCCCACTTAGAAATCATGGAGGGGTCTGAAATTTTCATCTTAGGTGCATGTCCACTGTGAGAGACATAATCTAAAAGAAAAAATCCAGAAATCACAATGTATGATTTTTTAATAATTTATTTGTGTTTTACTGCTGCAAATAAGTATTTGAACACCTGTGAAAATCAATGTTAATATTTGGTACAGTAGCCTTTACAGAGGTCAAACGTTTCCTGTAATTTTTCACCAAGTTTTTCAGCCTTGAGAAGGTTTACAATTTTGTGTCTGGTGTCTTTGGACAGCTCTTTGGTCTTAGCCATGTTATTAGTTGGGAGTCTTACTGATTGTGTGTGGTGGGCAGGTGTCTTTATGCAGCTATCAACCTCAAATAGGTGCTTCTAATTTAAAACAATAAGTGGAGTGGAGGTGGACTTTTTAGAGGCGGACTAACAGGTCTTTGAGGGCCAGAATGTTTGCTGATTGGCAGGTGTTCAAATACTTATTTGCAGCAGTAACACACAAATAAATTATTAAAAAATCATACATTGTGATTTCCGGATTTTTTCTTTTAGATTATGTCTCTCACAGTGGACATGCACTTAAGATGAAAATTTCAGACCCCTCCATGATTTCTAAGTGGGAGAACTTGCAAATTTACAGAGTGTTCAAATACTTATTTTCCTGTAATACTGTATATATTAATATATTATATAAGATATATTAGTCAAAATACAACCCAGTAAACACTCTATAGAACAGGAGATTTTTTCCATAAATAACCTCAATAAGCATCACTAAACTCTAGAATAGCAGATATGTGCAAGCATTTTTCAACTAGAATTACTTTGAAGAAAAAAAAACATTATCTTCCATATAAGTGAAACAAGTGTTATTAATGCTAGCACAAAACACATCTATGGTATTCCTATGTCTCATAGTGCCTTGCACAGTGTTAAATGTCCATCACAGAGTAAACATCTTTTTTAGTCTATAATCTCACTCAACATCTTGTAGCTACTTCAAAACTGAGATAAAAAGCATTGACACTGTCCTGACTAGAGCCCGACCGATATATCGGCCAGCAGATATTATTGGCCGATATAGAGTTTAAAAGTCTATTGGATATCTGCCAAAATTTGGCCGATAGGCGCAGAGCAAAACACTTGATTTTCCTTGCCTGGAGGGCTGGAAACATTATGTAATTGCGGCACTAATCCAGCAGAGGGTGCCCGCAGACCAAGTCAGGTTCAGGTCACGTCCATGCAGCCGGTTGACGGAGCAGCAGCCCAGAGGAGACGCAGAATTCTGAGAGCGACTGAGAACTGTGCCTCACACTGCTGACCTGGGCATCGTATATTTGTCATTGGTAAATTTATAAGTAGCTTATGAAATACACATCAGCAAAAGATTTGCACTCAACTCTCCAACCTGCTTGCCACAAGCTAAAAGCTTTAGCTACCTGCTAAACTAGAAAGATACAATTTACGACAGATAATTTAGCATAAAACCTTGCTAAAATAAAAGCTTAGCCAGAACAATGTAAGTAACACACAATGAAAGACATGTGTGTTACTTATCAGTTCTAAGTAATAACATTATCTTTTCCGTAAATTAAATGCATCGTTTGTCTGAAGTAAACTAATCTGATTGAACATGACTGAGAACACACTGCTACTGTAGCTCAATATTAAAACACGTTTTTAGTTTAATTTATAACATATAGTGGAGTGAATCATGAAATGAAAAAAACAACCAGTGCACTCGTAACCCTTGGGTGGGACCAGGTACAGTGGTATGTCAAATCGTTTGGTTTCATGTAATCACAGTACTGTGCCTCAAAGCGTATTTTAGCTCTATTTTCTGATGTAAGGCAAAGGGACATGGGGAAGCGCTCAGCAGACTCTCCACTGGTACCAGCGTAGAGTCTCGTGACCAGCTTGCATCAGTTGATTTCTGATCAGAACGTGGTGAGCTGCGAGCCTGAGTGACACCAGCAGAGTAGTGGTATAGACAGGCTTTATAGCCCCTGTCTGTGCTCACAGAAGCTGGAGCAAGCCCCCCCGCTCAGCGTGCAGTCAGACTTCGGGCTCTTATGCCTAAATCCAGGGTAAAGCACTCTTATCAACTTCATAAAAGATTCTAGTATATTCAGCCCCTCGTGTGTATTGTGCCTGTGCGTGTGCGTGCATCCATGGTAACATGCAGGTGCTGTGCAGCCAGAGATTTTTTCTCATACATTGTTGGCCGGACAGAGATAACAAAACAGCTCGATATGTTATCACTTACTTACCAGTAACTTGTATGCTGCTTGTCCTGACTAACAGACTTAGAGCAGTATACATTAAACACACAAAAATAATATATTATGAATTAAGAGCTTTCTTACTGTGTGAATGTAATAATAGTTACTTCCATTGTTCTGGCTAAGGTTTTATTTATGTTTCAGTTTAAATGACTATTTTATTTTATTGACCTTAATTAAATTATTGCACAGTACTGTTCCCTGAATGTTGTGTTTTCAGGCATATGTAAAAGATTGACAAACATTTTTATTTTATGTATTTTTCTAAAAGGTTGTAAAATGTGCAGTTGTGTTTGTTCTAAACAGGTCTTCAATATATGTTAAAATATTTGTAATTTTTATGTTACATTATTTATTATTATGTTCATATCAAGCACTGTTTTACTTTTGACAATAAAAGCATTTGAAACAAGTTATATGTTAAATCTTCATTTCCATGTATATGTATATAAATTAATACAAACTGTAAAAAAAATATTGGCCGATATATCATTATCGGCATTTTCTTCCTCTTTATTATCGGTATCGTATCGGCCACCTCAAAATCCATATCGGTCGGCCTCTAGTCCTGACTCATCCTTCTTTCATAGAAAATTGAGTTCCTGGAGCAGCAGCATTTGTGAAATTTATCATGGTTTCAAAATGGTAAAACAAATTGTGGTATCATGAAAGTTTTCAATTTAATGGGAATTTTGTACTGTACTATAGGTATAGGTTATGTGACAATATGCATATTGTATCATTTACCTGCTCAAGGATGAGTTCTTTTTTTGGTGGTGCAGGGTCTGTAACAGCTAGATGACTAAGGAAACGCTGAAGATCAGCAAGATTTGGCAGCTGATCGATAACAACCTCTGTCAAAAATCCACGCAGCTATCAATAACACAGATAAAGTTAGCTTTAGTGGGAAATATATATATATATATATATATATAATAAGATGTATATAATAAATATGTATTTACATATTCTGTAAATATGACAACCCAGAATTAGTGGAAAATTAAGGAAAAACTAAAGTAAAGATAATAGGACAGGATAAAGAGAGGAAACACCTCTAAAAATAAGAAACAGCAACACATTGTTTTTGTCATCAGCATAAAGCAAGATCAGATAAGGTTTCAGAAGACAATGACTTGGCACAGAGGGAAAATGAGAAGCAGAGACCACATCCTGAAGGATTATTATGATAAGGGCAGGGTTCAGGCTTCTGTCGAGTAAAAACAGTGTTCAGCAGGACAACAATAAGGCATATTTACAGCCTCCTTTTAGATATAGTATGATAGCTATTGAACAAATGCAGAAAATATTTTGATTTATATAATCACTGCACATGTATTCTGAATTTGAAGAGAAAACAGAAAATCAACGTTATACAGTTTCCCTTATTATACAAAGTTAGTCAGTCAGTCAAGGCATGTTTGGTGTTTGAAGTCTGCTCTTTTACTTTTTTTATTATGAACCTAATGTCGCTTTCCATTAATGGAGCTTATTATGAGGAAATTAAACACGAAAATCATCATTCCATACTTTCCTTAAAGCACACTGAGTTGTTATGTAATCTTGCATATGTGCTATCTGATAATGCATGGCATACTGTCAGAACAAAAAGAGATAAATGTATAGACATTATTCAGTCTTCATATGCTTGCTACTATTTATAACTATTACTAACAAGTCTGTTTGTGTTTAACAAATTAACACTGCTCATTTGCATAAAATATGTGATAAAGAAATTGTGAAATGTTCACTTTTTGTTTAATTTATTAGCTGTGTTTCTTTCTGTAAGGTAAGATGTTTGAGGAGTTTGAGAAGTTAACTTTTTAATTATCACCTTAAGTGAAGTGCTACAATTATAGAAAATTAATTTTACAGAAAAATGTTGAGCTCAGTATCAGCAGATACCCCTCATATGCAAAGATAGTTTTATGGTTGTTTAATTTGAAATCTACCCATTCTGATCATAATTTAATCTGAGTATCATGTATGTGATTTGGCACATTTAGCATGGAGTGCCAAAATTGTACAGTGCAGTGGTTCTGTAGCATTTGAGAAACAGAGGTCTTCAATCCTTGTTTGGGAGTACCACTGTAATGCAAATATTTGTGAGACCTCTGCTTCCAAGGCTAATTAACAAACCGCTCATGTTTTAAAGCAGGGAGAGTACTGTAAGAAGCAGGACAGTTGTACTGTACTTATTGAAAACCACTGAACCTAAGGTGACCACCTCCAGACAAACAAAATGTGGGACAAGTAGCAAGTTTAACTGTTCGTCTATAACTCTTTTTAGATAGAACTAAAAACTCTAAAAAAACTAAAAATTTGAAATACTTTTAATAATACTTCAACTTAGAGGCATGTAAATGAATGGCTTATCACAGACTGGTAGATGCATGGTTGAGAGCGGGGACGGCCAATTATGTTAGCAAGAAACAAAGGCTAATCAAAGAGCTTGTGGGTGGTCTAAAGGGAAACAGGCTTCAGATTGAGTGGCCATTATCTGCTGGGTCCTAGAGCTCAACCTGTTTTCATTTAATGTAGTGTAACATTGTTTTTTGATGGAAAAACTGCAGGGGACCAAAACTGCCTTTTGAAAAAGTACAGGAGACATGTCCCCCTTAAACCCCATCCCTACTCACATGCACCGTGTTGCTTCACATCATATTCTACATGTATGACAGAAAAACTGCTTTTACATAAAATGCAAAAAGCATTCTTCTTCACCATCCACGTCTTAACGAAGAGTATGTTGCGGTCTACTCGCTAGTGAAACGGTATCTTCTCTTTGTCGTTGCCACACATAATCTGACTGAACAGCGCTCTCTCAAATTTGAGATTGTTGACAATGTTGAGGAGGTGTTCTTGCATTTATCAGCAGCTTGACTGACAGATGACTTAGCCTGTCGACTACCGCTTTTATTGCTCTCCTCTGAACTATTGGATAAAAGTCAAGAGAAAGCCTATCCAACGCATGTGCCTGTGTTTTTATTTTCAATTGGCTCAAATGAAAAAGCGGGACACAATGCTCAATTTGCGTGACGTGGGACAAAGGGCAAAATTGCTGTACAGCACAACGTAAAGTGGGACAGTTGATCAGTCTAACTGAACTACATGTTTTTTATGGGATGCTGTACCTTTAAGAGCTGGTTTTTGTTGAAATTGTTGAAGTCATATTTCCTCTGGCAGTCTGGTTTAAGCAGTAGGTTGAGCAGAGAAATCCACACCTGGCCATCCAGTTTAGTCATCTTTAGATGGTCTTCAGCTGAAATTTCTCTCCATTTACCATCCTCATATTTCTCAAGCTTACCTGCAGAGGGAGACAAAACACAATCGTCATGAAACTGTTTTACAGATATACAGTATCATACAAGATTTTTCAAAGACATTATTTAAGTATTTAGTATAATCTTGATATATATAGTATACACAAACACACACACAGGAAATAACAGTAAATTCATCACCAGAATAGATATTATAACTACAAATAATACTGAACTGTCATAAAGAAAGGATTGGAAAGGATTCAAACAACACATTAGCATATATAACACAGCTAGCTATTTTCTTACTTGTATTCTAATTCTTAAATCTAAGAGTTTATATAAACCATTATATAAATTATATAAAGATTTACCGAAAAATACCTTTTTTAAATCCATGTGTGTGTGTGTGTTTGTGTGCATATAAAAGTTGCCCACAAAGGCTATAACTGTTATAATTGATATAATTACTATATCAAAAGCAGATGCATTGCCTGAATACATGTTACTAACCTTTGGTTTTACAGCTCCATGGGCAATGCTCCATAAGCTGAACCAGCACACAAGGAAAGTTATGAGTGTTCAGCATCCTCGAGAGCACACTAAAACTCAGACTGTAAAAACAAAGAATAATCAGCATCATCTTTACCAGTAAAAATCCTTTATCAATAAGGATTGTACAAATTCTGTCATATTGTTCTGTTTCATTCTTGAAGTACAATGTGATTCTCACACCTCTCCACATGATCAGTAACATAGCGAAGCACAGACAGAGCTCTAAGAGAGATGTCAAACTCTAACATGTTACTCTGGTTACGTAGACCCTGTAACAGACAATGAAATGTGAAATATGAAAACGCAGGTCTAAGGTCTAAAGGTATTTCTGAAATGTGAAATATCCATCTCAGATCACATTGGTGAGTTCTTGTAAGGTACATTAGGGATTAGTATTCTGTTTAGAGCAACATATATTTGCAATTATCAGTATCAATCTATTATTAATCAATCTATTATTGATTTTTTTATTGATGACTAATATTAGATTTAGTACTTAATAAAATGTGATTATTCAGGCACATATATGAATAATCATCTTATAATAATTTATAATCAATCAAAAGCACTTTCAATAACACTAAATGGTGAGGTAAACGTTTGCTCATTAGTTATATAAGCATCACATAAGTGCAATAAGTCCCAATATTGAATATCAAACATGTCCAAAGGGGGAAAAAGTTTGAAGTTGGGGCAAATTTTATTCTGTTGTGCCATAAACACTTTACATTCAACAAGATACTACTATAGGTTCCTCACCTGAACAGAGTTCATATCTGAGAGTTCTGTGTGTGAGACTTTGTCCTGATTGGAGATCTCTCCCTGGGCACATTTCCCCGCTAGCAGAGCAAGTTTACGATGGCAATAATCCACCAGATCCAACATAGCATCCTCAGCTGCCTCGCAGGACTCCTGCAGTATCACAATGAATATACAGTGTCCAATGGACTCCAAATCTGAGTTACAGTCTCTTCCATAACAGAATTCTTTAATATAGCTTGTTCAGGAATGTAGGGCTCTTTTCTCAATAAATGCACTCTCAAAAATAACACATATTGCCTAATAAATAAAACATTTACAATCCATGTGTGAGTGGATAGTCTGTTTTACAAAATGTTTAAGAATTTTGCCCTGTGAAAAGACAAATAATTTGTCTGGTCCTCCAACAACCAACAAAATCATCCAGGTGATTGCTCTGAAAATGTACAAATCCCTTATCCCAAAGTGCTTACCTTATGGTACATAATTGTCTCCAGCAGGTTTATTACTGTAGCTTCATGGTGAATCTGAGAAAAGTGAACATGGCTCGTGATGGGTAAAATAGAAAAGTAAATGAGACTTAATGCTAGTCAATGAAACCATTAGAGAACTTTTACAAGTAACTTTAGCAACATTAGTAATGTCCACATACCACCATGTACAGAGGGAAGGTGCTCTTGGGACTGAAATCTTTAAGCTGGCACAGAACAGGGAAAACCTTCTGCTTCCAAATTTCAACAACTATCATCCCATGAACCAGTGTGGGTATCTGGACAAAAAAACATTTTCTATTAATGTTTATTCAGATATACACAGGTGCATCTAAAAACTAGAATATCATCAAATAATATCATCAAAAAATATCATTAATCAAAGTTAATTAATTTCAGTAATTCAAAAAAATTCAAAAAGTGAAACTCATATAGATTCATTACACACAGAGATCTATTTAAAGCATTTATTTATTTTAATGTTGATGATTATGACCTATAGCCAATGAAAACCCAAAAGTCAGCATTTAAATACATTTGAATATTATATAAAACCAATTCAAAAAAATATTTAATGCATAAATGCTGGCATACTGAAAAATATATACAGTATATGCACTCAATACTTGGTTGGAGCTCCTTTTGCATGAATTACTGCATCGTTGTGGCGTGGCATAGAGGCAATCAACCTGTGGCACTGTTCAGGTGATATGGAAGCCCAGGTCGCTTTCATAGCGGCCTTCAGCTCATCTGTATTGCTGGGTCTGTTTTCTTCCTCTTTATAATACCCTATAAATTCTCTATGGGGTTTATGTCAGGTGAGTTTGATGGCCAATCAACCACATTGATACTGTGGTTATTAAGCCAGGTATTGGTACTTTTGGCAGTGTGGGCAGGTGCCAAGTTCTGCTGGAAAATTATATAACATTCAAATTTTTTTGAGATACTGACTTTTGACTTTTTCATTGGCTGTAGGCCATAATAATCAAGATTAAAAGAAATAAATGTCTGAAAAAGATCTTTCTATATAAGAGTTTAACTTTTTGATTGAATAACAGTAAATTGGCTTTTTCAAACCAATTTACTGAAATAAATTAACTTTTTGATTACATTTTTTAGATGCACCTGTTGTTATTAATAATGAGTTAGTGGCTATTTGTGAACGATACTGAGTAACGTTATTTTAGCTGCAAAGTTAACCTAACATTACCTTCCCAAGTGATACAAACAGGTCTTTGATGAACTCCTCTTGATTAGCACTGGCATTAAGAATCGCCTGCATGTTGAGCTTCTCAATATACTCATGTTGGCGAAACCACCTGTCAAAACAAGTGAGACAGAAGTATATCTAGCATAACTAACACATATTCAAATTAATATTACTCAGCAACATTAAACAAACAGTTCAGTTACTTTGAATTCCCGATTTCACGAAGAGATATTCTTTCTAAACTCTGTATATAACCTTCAGCTTCTGCATGAAGAAGCACAGAGTCCATCGCGGAAGAGTTTTTAGCAGCTGTTACTTTAGAGAAATATAAGCTACGTTCAATTTTTGTACCAGGCTCTCAAAACAGCTAGCAGCCACTGTCGTTGCTATGGTAGATTGTAAACACAGACTAGCGCATTGACAGGGTTGCCAGGTCCGGATAAGGTCTCCATTCCACAGTTCCGAAATATTATCCAACTAGTGTCTGCCACAAAAACGCGCTTTGCTTGAGTAACTTACCTAAACTAGGCAAATACCTGCATAATTATACAAATACACAATTATATAATAAAGAATATAACTACATAAGGCCGATTAAAAAAAAATGGTGATCATCCTTTTTCACCAAAAATGTTGGGCCGGGGGGAGGGGGGGTTTAGATTGATGGTAGAAAAGTATGTAGCGAATATTAAAATTATGTTGAAAACGTGAAATTGGGTCACCATCATGCTTCCCGTCGCTGTATTCCTGGTAAAATGCATCTAGTGCATGTCAAAAAAATAAGTGATCAATAATATACTGTTGTGTGTACATGTCATTGACTAAATATGCGCTACAACACGCTGAAGTTTTGTTCAGAATCAGCTTCTTATCACTGGTAACAACGCGGCTTTCCTCTCACTCATTCCCACAGCTTCGCAATGCTTTAAACAGGGTGGACGCTGAGTTCAATAGCGGAACAAAGAGTGCAGCGAAACGAGACGAGTCATTGGATAAATGCTGGGCTTTGTCCCGCCCATCGGACGCTCATTTGGCGCGCTTTTTTGCGTAAAAAAATGGTCGGGTGCTTTATAGAGGGTCGGTCGGGGATGATCACCAATTGTTTTTTTTACTTGGCCTAATTGTATGTTTCATTTAAAACATAGAATCCCTATTTTCTTCGTCTTTACTCTAATATCTTTAAAATCACATTACATTGAATCTTCTAATATTTAATCCTACCTAAGACATCCCAACAGTTTTATCCTACTATGCTACCATAAAAGCTTTCTGGTGGCAATTGTATATTTTAAAAGAAGTAACTCGCACCCCTCCACCTCTGACATTTCACGCGACTGCTCTTACAAGGTATGAAAACCACGAACCTGGCAACTCTACATATTAGTGTAAAGTATAGGAATACGCCGTCTGCTGGTAGTCTTCAATTTCGTAATAGTGAAATAAAATCAGTCAAAAAAGTGTATATATTTGTAGCCATTTTTTTCAATATCAAACACTGTTACTACAAATAAATAAAATGATAACATGTCTTGCTGAGCAATAGAATATTACAATCACAATGTAAATACAAGTACTGCGGTGTTGCTATTGTGGTCTCAGAGAGCAACATTGATTGGCTTATCTCTGGGTGGGTAGATGGCGCCCTCGCCCCATCACTACTAGAATGTAATGTCCGCTGGAGGTCTTCACTTCACTAGTCTTCACTTACAGAATCAGAGACATTACACGGGTTTGGGAGAGTCCTAACCAGTGGGTGCGTTGAATGGTCACTCCACCATTGGGGGGGGAAATCGAGTAAAAAATACATTTTTGTCTTTAAATTATTTGGAATCAGGGTGGATGGCCCACCCATCATAACGGGGCATTTTTCATCGTATTTTGGCCAAACTCATCGACTTTTTCAAATGAAATATGGCTGAATTATGAATTATTACATGGCCTGTTTGTATCATTATATTTATAGTGTCAATAGAAACTGACATGGCATGTTGTACAACCTGTAATGTTTACCATCTTCATTTTTAAGCCTACGTGTTGATCACCAGGGGGCTACAAATCCATTCCAACTAATTACTATTAGGAACACCATAATAAGGCAGACACATGTAACACAAAAATGTTAAATTTATTATTTATTTCCGACATTTGTGACATCACATTCAATCACCCAGTCAGTTAGCAATAAAAAATAAGGCACATAAATTTAGCTTCTGCTTGCCAAGCAGCCATAATGTAACTGTACTGTCATACTAAACAGTCCAGTAAGTAAGCATTCTGACCAATTAAATAAATGTGTAATTTGCAACTGAACATACTGAGCTGTATAGAGTGTATCATCATAGAATCAGCATCATACCCATAGTAGGAACTCCCCGGGAATAAAAAAAAAAAAAAAAAAAAAAGTTATGGGATTTTCGAAAATCACATCTATGGCACCCTGTGATTAATAAACATGTTTAAAACATTTTATGTTTTGTCACATACAATTTTTCCTCCCAAATGTCACTGGACTTTTTGAAATAAGAGGTTGTTAGAATCAAAATATGAATGTTGATACATGCAGTGCATTGAAGTAACATCACACACTGCCAGGTGTAAACATGATATTCTCCCTCTTTCATTGTACATCACTTCCAGCAGATGATAATGTTGGGGTCATTTTCTAAGCGTTCATCCAGTTCCTTGTAACTCATTCCTGCAAACACAGACATGGAGGGATATTTGCATTTCAATATGTTTAGATTACTGAACTATGTTGAAAGAATGTGGCACAAGTACTTACCAGTCTTGCAGCAGATCTCATCATAACTGTGACAGCCTGTATAAAGTCTGGGAGGGCGGCTTCTTTCATCTCTAACAACTTTAACTGGATATTTCTGCAGTCGGCGAATCAGGCCCTTCATTAAGCCAAACTGGATCAACTTCCTACAAGAGAAAGTAAACAACTATAAAGCAAATGTACACAAAGGTGGAGTACACAAATCAACAGATGAAAAATTAAAGCCAACTATTTTTATGGCAACTTATTCCCATTATGAATAAAAAACTATTTATTAGGCAAGTTTAAAAATCAGCATTACACATTCATTCTTACCTCTCATCCACCCTCTGTAGCTGCTGGGAATAACGAGAGCACAGGTCACGCACTGTTGTTCCAGGAGTCAAACCACAGTACAGCTGAAATACATCCCTGAGACTGGGTCTCTGTCCTGGAAGGGGACGCACACACACACACACACACACGTCTGTTGATACAAATCTTTGTAGTAATATGCCCGTCACCAACTTTGACCTGCCCTAAAAAAATGCTCAACCCTAAGTGAACCCTACTAAAAATAAATGTTAAAGGTTATCTTAATCCAAAAACTTCAGCATAACCAAACCGACAAAAAACATTTAGGCATTTTTTATTTGTGTCTTTTAAAATAACATTTTAAGTGACTGTATCCTATTTTTCTTTTCTCTTCCCTGGGATATATATATTATATATATATATATATATTTTTTTTTTTTTTTTTTTTTTTTTTCACAATGTGGTAGTTGCCAATAAATAAACTACAACAAATAAAAATGAGAAGTGAAAATTATGTATTACATTTACAACCAGTATTTTTCGTTTATGATTATGTTTTTAATTTACGATTTTACAGTTCCATTTACAGATTTACATTTACGATACTTAAAACTTACGTTTACAATACCCGTTTTATGTTTACGCTTAAGCTGAACCTGTTTTGACGACATGCATTAAACTCCTTTACTTAAAGAATGAAAACATTTCCCTTTAAAGTAAAGATTTCAAAATAATAATAAAACAAATACAAATGTACATGTTGTACTACCATTATGAGGACATTAGCAGAGAACAACAAACACAGAAGAATGTTCAATGACTGACATGGCAATAATTGATTGAATGAAGGTCAAACCCCTCCACTTACCTGGTTTATTGACATAATGAAGACATTCATCTTGAATTGTTTTGTCATCTATTAGGCTCTGGACTTTAGGTGTTGTGCAGTAAACATTGGAGTACTAAAGAAAATCACAGTTAAGTGATTGTCAACTAGCAAAAGTAGGTTAAATAGAATATTTGTCTTAGTTCACAACAGTCACATATAGAATTAGAATAGGAGATATTTTCCATACCTGAAATATTGATACTAGTGTTACAACTCCATAATACCTGTGAAATACAGTGTTTAGTTCTTGCTCTACAGCTGCAAAATATGTTTATTTAATGTGGTCACTGAAAAGAAAAAGGGGGGGACAACTTACAGTAAGTTCTGAACAGCGATTCGTACCAAGTTCAGCTCAACATCAGCTTCAGCAGAGATCTTCTGTATGTGTCGGTAACCATCAATATACGGTAGGATCTTCAAGATAAAAGAAAGCAATATCACATATAAAGCTAGCTGGTAAATTTCATAAATTGATTTATTTATTAATTAATTAATGATGATTTCCATACCTTAAATGTTCACAGAGAAATAATATTTACATTATTATTATAGCCAACTACTCTAGATATGGCTGATCAGCCAACACTTAGTTGGAGTCCAAATTGTATGTATTTAATGTAGAATTGGCACAAGACTAAAATTGGAGTACGAACATTGCTAACAAACACCAACAATTGCCTAAATAAGCCAAGTTGCTTCTTTCAGAATATTTCACAAAAATCTTTTACTGACTTGAACTGCATCCAGATCTTCATTGAGGTCTCACAGACTAGCTGATATGGTTTAGGACACAGTATGATTTATTTGATAATAAACAGAATAAGAAGAGTAGGACGTGCCGATTCAGAATGAGACTTAGTGATGTTGTGAATATTGATGAATGTGATGTAAGATCAGTCTTTTACCGGCCCTGCTTCTGTTTGTAGTGGCTAGTATTTATTTTTTTATAGTTCACAGTAAATCATAATGTCCTGACCCACACTGATTTTTTTTAGACCTTAGTTAATGTCTGGATGTGGGTTAAGAGACGTTTTGGTGATGTATTTTTATAGAAACAACTGGACTGTTCAAGTGACTTTATAGAAACAACTGGACTGCTCCTGTGTTCTAGTTACTGTTAGCATCAGCCTTGCAGCTCCAGCTCTACGCTACAGAAGAATGCTAAACATATTTGGCTGATCAATTACATGGAGAACTGGAAAATTGTGTATATATGATTTGAGTGAATCATACCTTTAATGAAAACACAGTTTAAAATGAACTTTTGCAAGTTAATAACTGGGTTGCCACTATTTATTAAAAAGTATCATGTTACCATAATTATTTTTTTTATGATTGTGCAAATAACTGTAGGCACAACAAACCTGCTGGGTGGTGAGATCCCACTGAGACTTGATGAAGTGATCCTTGTTTTGAGTGAAGACTGGAACATCATATTCTTGAACAATCATTGGGTCTTTCCTTTGCTCAATAAGTTTCAGGTGAATTGTGTTAGACTCATCTGTTAGAAGACAGCAAAGCTCAAAAGAGAAACAAAACATGAGTACAGAGAGATAGAGACAGAGACAGAGAGACTTACCAATAGGTAAAGTGCAGGCTCCTGTTGCATTGAGCTCTTCCATTAATGTAGACATGATGGGTAAGAGTTTTTGTTTACTCTCCTCATTTGAAATGAACCCACTCTCAAGCTACCAGACAAATGCATAAACACAATGTACACATAATTACATAAAAACATACACAAAAGCAAACACTTGACATATGTCCTGTCCACTCAGCTACACTTAATATAAGGGGGAAATTAAATACAGTGGTGCTTGAATGTTTGTGAACCCTTCAGAATTTTCTATATTTCTGCATAAATATGAACAAAAACAATCAGATTTTCACACAAGTCCTAAAGGTAGATAAAGAGAACCCAGTTAAACAATGAAACAAATATTACACTTGGTCATGTATTTACTGAGGAAAAGTATCCAATATGACATATTTGTAGTAAATGTATGTGAACCTTTGCTTTCAGTATTTGGTGTCACAATTTTGCAGCAATAACTGCAACTAAACATTTCCAGTAACTGTTCTTTAACCATTCTTTGGTAGAATGATTTGTATGCATAAGGTTGTTGTCTTGCTGTATGACCCACCTTCTCTTGAGATTCAGTTCATGGACAGATATCCTGACATTTTCTTTTAGAATTATCTGATATAATTCAGAATTCATTGTTCCATCAATGATGGCAAGCTGTCCTGGCCCTGATGCAGCAAAACAAGCCTAAAACATGATACTACCACCACCATGTTTCACAGATGGGATAAGGTTCTTATTCTGAAATGCAGTGTTTTCCTTTCTCCAGATATAACGCTTTTCATTTAAACCAAAAATTTATATTTTGTTCTCATCCATCCATAAAACACTCTTTCAATAGCCTTCTGGCTTGTCCACTTGATCTTTAGCAAACTGCAGATGAGCAGTCTTTTTGGAGAGCAGTGACTTTCTCCTTGCAAACCTGTCATGCACACCATTGTTGTTCAGTTTTCTCCTGATGGTGGACTCATGAACATTAACATTAGCCAATGTGAGAGAGGCCTTCAGTTGCATAGAAGTTACCCTGGGGTC
Organism: Crenuchus spilurus; assembly: GCA_036984385.1. Taxonomy (NCBI): domain Eukaryota; kingdom Metazoa; phylum Chordata; class Actinopteri; order Characiformes; family Crenuchidae; genus Crenuchus; species Crenuchus spilurus. Next base: position 19,941 of record BRDA01006565.1, read on the forward strand.
ATTTGTGACCTCGCCGACTAATACATGCCTTGCTGTGATCTTTTTTTGTCAACCACTCCTGGTGAGGGTAACAATGGCTTTGGATTTCCTCCATTTGTCCACAATCTGTCTGACTGTGGATTGGCAGGAGTCCAAACTCTCTTTTGTTCATGCCATGACACACTTCCATAAATGTGTTGTGAAGAGCAAACTTTGATAGATCCCTGTTCTTTAAATAAAACAGGGTGCCCACTCTCACCTGTTTGTTATCCCATTGATTGAAAACACCTGACTAATTTCACCTTCAAGTTAACAGCTCATCCTAGAGGTACACATACTTTTGCCACTCATAAATTTGTAATATTGGATCATTTTCCTCAATAAATAAATGACCATTAATATTTTTGTCTCATTTGTTTAACTGGGTTCTCTTTATCTACTTTAAGGACGTGTTGATCTGATGATGTTTTAGGTCATATTTATGCATAAATATAGAAAATCCTAAAGCATTCACAAACTTTCAAGCACTACTGTAAGTCAGATTTTTTTTGTAATCGTTCAATGCTCCAACAGTTGTATGACTATTACCTCCAGAGTTGTTAGGTACCCTGACAATTTCTTGACAATGGGCTCTAGGGAACATGTGTTTGTTCTAGCATCACAAACAAGTCCCAAGTTGAAAAGCAAGGCATTACGACTGTATTTTTTATGCTCTATGCACACTGGACATCCAATTAGCTTCTTATCCATTGCAGTTCTAAACAGAGCAGAAAAAAAACAAAACATTTATGTATTAAATTAAAGGTTTTTCAGTCAGTGTTGTTATAGTCAAAGGAATGTTACAACAATCAGCAGAAAGAGAGTAAGATACATACATACACTGTAATAAGCTTGTTCTGTAGTTCAGGTTTGGTTATAATATACACTTGCACAGTATCAAACAATTCCCTTGAAATATACTCCTCAGGTACCTGCAGTAAGAAACATGAAGAGACAGCGTTCACTCATAGACGGCTACTGACTGTAATGTTGTTGACATACAGGTCGAGCATTTGCCCGCTTGATGCATCTTAGTAGAATTAATAAATGTCACTAGTAAACATAATTGTTCACTAGCAGTCAAAGTACAACACTATCATTTTCTCACCTGATATGTTATCTTTGGACCGAGAGTTGGGTGGAATTCACTGAAGAATATACATTCAATTCGCGTGCTCGACTCCATGATCAAATAGTGTGAAGCTAGCTCCAACAGCAAGTGTTTTGTTTTTCAAGACACACGCGAGTCTAAATTTTAAAGTAATAGTTCCTCTTTAAACAATGACGCTATAAATCTGAAAACTATGCATGTTTAAAAAGCTAATAATAATAATAATAATAATTATTATTATTATTATTATTATTATTATTATTATTATTATTATTATTATTATTATTATCATCATCATCATCATCATCATAATCAAATCAAGAAGGAGGGAGTGGGAGGTGATAAGAGAAAAATAAAGGACAGTAAGAATTATACAATAAAATAATATGGCAGAAATATGACAGAGGCAGATTATGTGCAAAACTATGCAGATAACGTGTAAATATGTACACACATACATATATTCTGTAAGCAGTTTGATTTTTTTCAGCTTCCGGACAGGAGTCATTGTAACGCTGCTTATTGTTGGTGACTTCACGCTGGTCGTTAAAAGGGGAAGTTTAAACAGAAGATTAACTTAGGAGCACGTTGTAGTCAGGAAGTATTAAAACGGCCTAAATTTACTTTACTGTCAGTGTACATTTAATGTCTTCATACGCTTGTTTGCCCTGATTATATTAATAGTTGAACAGAAAAACGAGAGGACTGAATATTTCTGAAGTAAGCTGTCTAATGAGCTTTTGCAGTGGCTAGCAGTAAAACGACACATGAGCTACTAGCGTACAGTGATGTGTGAGCTGAGTAGCCAAGTAATCGAGTGTATGCGACAAAAAAATTAGTTTTAACTAGTTTTATTGTTCTTATAGCAATGGGTAGTATAAGGCTATCGGAAAATGTACATTTATACATTGGTGATTACTACTGAGTAGTCTTTGTAATATATAATATTTAAAACTAGATTAGCAATAACGTATAGTGATGCATAATATATTATCCTATATATGAATTGTATTATATTTGCAGAATTTATCAGATTTTGTTTACTTGTATATATATATATATATATATATATATAATGAGAGAGAGAGAGAGAGAGAGAGAGCTAAACATACATAGATTTTTGAATATTACTTGAGTTTTAGTTGTCCACTGTCAACTAATGGCATATATCATCATCATCTCTTTATTTGATTTTGTCTAGGTTGGTGACCAGACTGCAAACAATGACGGAGAGTAACAGGGCAGTAATGCGTGAAGGAGGTGGTGAAGATGTGCTGCAGGCTTTTTCCGTCACCATCGGAGCTACAGTTCCCACAGGGTTTGAGCCTACAGCTGCAGAGGAGGTGCATGAGAAGATAGGAGCAAATGCCAGAATTAGTAAAGACAGAGGGAGGATATATTTCGAAATATCAACAGTTGACCTCCCTAAGGTTAGTGTCTTTCATGATGAATATTTTTAAAATGTGTCTTCTTTACTGTACTCGTTAACAATAAATAATATACTCAATACCTAATAGTAGAAATAGATTTCTGAAGTCCAGGAACTGGAAATAAATGCATTAGTCTTGCATACAAACTGTCAATGTACTGTCACACACTGAAACATGATCCTCTGTTCCCACATTACCCTGTGACTCATTCTACAGTAATGCTTGAGCTGTATTAGGTCATAGTCATGCCAAAAGGAGCTCTAGCTCTGGGATGAATAGGTTTGTTGTAACAACATTGTCATTTTACCAGACAAAGGAGTATATACTACAGTTTAGTGTCATCAATTACCACTCTGATTTGACTCATGAGTTTGATTTTCTTGAAGTCTAGACACCAAGTGTTTTGAGCAATAAAGCCACAATGTGGTTTAATTATTAATCTTGTAAATTCCAGAATAGCTTCAGTTGTGTAATCATTCCCAGTTCCCATGCTGATGTATATAAAATCTATATTGAATCATTCATTTTCATAATTTCATTACTTCACTGCCATATATCTCTTTCAGTAGTGATTATTGTTTATCTTTGCTTTAGGTTCATCATCTGAAGTCTGTGGACAATCTGTTTGTTGTTGTTGAATTTTATGATGGTTATCAATTCAAAGATACAAAGGTATGTTAACATGATTTATGATACTTGTAGTTATACAGTTTGAATATTCCAGTGATTATGTTTAAATTGTCAAATAGAAAAATTAGAGGTGGTGCTTTTCATATTGACATGTTCTGTTGATAATATCAACAAATTCTACAAAATACTGATTCCCAAATAGGAAGAAGCATTACTAGACATGCAGCAGCTAGCTCCTATATTACCTTGGACTAATGCCTTGGAAGTATGGAAAATGAACAACTCTCTGAAGAAAAAGCGAAGCCGCAGGAGAGGAGCTACCACCCCTAAACCAAAGCCTAGCAGTGAGGAATCAGAACCTGAGAAGTTCCAGCCTGAGTCTGATGCTCCACAGGAAAAAGAGGAGCAGGACAATGTTTGTCCTGAGCAGGACACAAGCTCTCAGGGAGATCAAGACACTGACACCCAAGAGCAGATGGAGAATAAGCCACTGAAGTTCCGTGTGACATGTAACAGAGCTGGAGATAAACACACTTTCACCTCCAATGATGCAGCAAGAGACTTTGGTGGTGCAGTACAGGAATTCTTTCAGTGGAAGGCAGACATGACCAAGTTTGATGTCGAAGTAAGTCTAAATGTCCTTATGTAATCAGGCACCATGCAGTGTTTAAGAGGGTGGAAATTATAGAATCTGAGAGGGCAATTTTTTTTTTTCAATGATTATTTTTTATCTAATTGTTCGCTTAATAATTACATTGTTTTTTTTCATTTCACCACTATTCGTTAGGTCCTTTTAAATATCCACAACAATGAAGTGGTGATTGGTATTGCTCTTACAGAAGAAAGCCTACACAGAAGAAACATAACTCATTTTGGACCCACCACTCTACGCTCTACCTTGGCTTATGGGATGCTTAGGTTTGACAACAATGTTTTGTACACCCAGGATTTGGATCTGATTCATGTGTAGCAGTGAATGAGAGGTACAGCTTACATTGGTAATTTCATTTTTCTAGACTATGCAAGCCACAGATATCAGATGTGATTGTAGACCCTATGTGTGGCACTGGAGCCATACCTGTAGAGGTGAGGATTGTTAAATGTACATTTTATGTGCATGTTTGCCCATTTTAATGATTAAGATCCAGTTAAATGAGTTCTATCTTATCAGGGAGTCATAGAGTGGTCCCATTCATTCTTCCTTTCGGGTGACAACCATGACATGGCTGTTAGTCGAACAGTGAATAATGTCAACCATATTGTGAAGAGAAGACAAGATGGAGGCAGGTAAGGTTCATTCATGTGTTAATATTTCCAACAGACATTCATAATTATATACCCCATTGAGCCAAAACATTAATATACTTATATTATGCCCTGTAATATCTGGCACATTAGCAGCAGATCCTATATGTCCTGTGAGTTTGATAGAGCTTCAGCAGATTGAAGTTGTTAAAACACATCAGTTTGTGATCTCTTAATTGTGCAGGCCACTGTCAGAAGGTTTTTGGTGCAACCCACAAGCCTTGCTGTTTCAGAGTTTATCTAACCCAATTCATCTGGACTTTGGGCGCATGCCCATTTCTCCTGTATCCAATACACTAGCTATGAAAACCAACTGTTTGTTTATTATCTTATACATTTACAGCATGTTTTGCCTCAGTGGTGTATAAAATCCATGATATTTTATCTCAGTGGTATAAAAGTAATTATTTGGATGATGCAATAAATATTATTAGAAACAAAGGTTATGCATATTAGTTTAATGTTTGTGTTCCACTGGTTTTGTGGATGAATCCCGTTCTCAGCCATTTAGGTTGATTAAGTACATTACTTCTTACGAGTCGAGAAAAACTTTTTTGTTGTATGTTTTAATTTTAGCACTTCTCCAGGTTTGCCTATAGATGTTGTACAATGGGACTTGTGTCATTTACCCATGAGGACAAGCTCTGTTGATATCATCATAACTGACATGCCATTTGGAAAGAGGTACAAATCTTCTGAAAGTATTTGTAGGATTTTCAAATGTACATTTTGATTAATTGTTCAAAAAGGACATTGTCTTACTCTGTACATTGTGAAACTCTCAGAATGCTCTTTAGGCCACTTTGTTGGAATAGTTTAGCATTTTCTTAGGTAAATGTGGATTTGATACTTTTATCTACATGTGTAATCCTATAAGAATGGGTTCCAAGAAGAAGAACTGGGATCTGTACCCCTCTTGTCTTCGAGAAATGGCACGAGTCTGCAGGCCAGAGACTGGAAGGGCTGTGCTGCTAACTCAGGATAAGAAGTGTTTTCAAAAGGTAAGTTCATTTGTGCATGTTCATGCTCGTACCAAGATGTTACAACTGTGGAGATCAGTTCTGTTGTTACAAAATCAGTGGTTTAGACTTCCTGAATCTAAAGCTTTTGTATTAAATAAACATTTCTGATGTTGAATAAGCCTTGTCTTTTATTCAAATAATTGAAAGTGCATATTATTTGACTAGATCCTGGCAAAATGAATGAGTATCAGGTTGCACATTTATATCATGTGATCCATGAACAAGACATCCATTGTACTGAGATTTTTTTATAAAGGAAAGAACTTCTGGTTTTAAGTAGTACATACCTTTTGGGAACTATGAGTAACTCAAAAGTAATTACGGAATTATGGTTGCATGCAATGATGGTAAATCCACTGTGTATGCTCTTTGTGTATATTACAGGCCCTGTTACGGATGGGTGGGTTGTGGAGAAGATCACACACTGTTTGGGTGAACGTAGGCGGGTTGCATGCTGGAGTTTTTGTGCTACGTCGCACAGGGGCAATTTTTGGCACCATTCCAGAAGATTCTAGGGAGCCTTATAAAGTGACTGGGCCACAAGAGGAGAATGTTTAACAATCACCTGAAAGACCTGCCAGTTTTTGCAAATCATAACTAACTAAAAGGCTTTTCCACCCAAATTGGTTGTACTCTTCCCTGTTTTAGTTAAACTGGAACAATGTGCTCTTGTTATGTTTATGGTTAAACTGAGTTTTAGAAAGATTTCAGTAATTATTTGCTAATGATACAAATCTTATTGTTCATGTTGCTCGGAAACTGAAGTAGCCACCACCTTCAATATCATCAATAAATGTGCAGTGAATTCTCTTTATGGCTAGCCCCATCATGTCATTTTTTCATTTGTCAAACAAACATTTGTCTTTCTAATGTAATTTCTATTAAAAATTAGTTTTTAATTCATGCACATAGAGGTTAATGTCAATACCCTATATTTAGTATTTTATTTATTTGCTGGGAGGTCCACTGACTAACTTGTCCAGGTTTGTGTAGCAAACATAAGCATAATTTTATTTATTTGACTATTTTCTGATCTGATTATCCCTTACATTTAAAAATCTGTTTTGTGCCTTTATGATTGATGTATGTAAATAGTGTATGTTCTCTTAGCTTCTGTTGGCCAACGTCTTTTACATCAAAATTCAATTGAGGGTTGCATTCAGCCCTGACAAAATGTAGCATAACTTTTATTTAAACATAAATTATGTATTGTGTTGCACTTGTGTGGAAACTGTGGTAGCTGAACAGGTTGCTTTTTGCTTTCTTAAATAATTTTCAGAGCCTGCTGAAATTGATTTAAAAAATGTGTTTAATATGGTACTTTTGCTCTTCACAATTTCATCGGCATTTATAGAGGACTTTATGATTAAAATTTATTGCATGCATTGCCGGTTTAATTAGGTGAGGTTTATATACAAGCCGCTACTGATTGGGTAATATATCCTATGGAATAACCACAAATACTGTCTCAGTCCATGGATACGTATCTAAACAAACAGCATTCCGGTGTAATGCAAATTGCCATGGAAGTGCCCTATCAGTTTTGAAATGATGCAGGTTCAAAACTGTTAAAGCTTTAAAACAACATTCTCTTCCCAGACCATATGTGATAAATAAGTTCCAAAAACAACCCAATTTTAAGATATTGTTTTTGTGATGTTACATCCTACAGCATTTCAAAACTGATAGAGATCTTCCGGGACAATTCGCATTACACCAGAAAGCTGTTTGTTTAGCTATGTAACCATGGACTATGAGACAGTATTTGTGGTTGCTCCATAGGATATATGATAAACAACACAAAGTGTTCTCTGGTGGTGTAGATGCCACAGATCTGAAGTCAAAATTCTTAGGAATATATTTTGCTGTTTGTTGTGTGTTGTTGATGTTGGTTATTTTTCTCTTTTAAGATATGCATCTAGGTTTTTTTTTTTCCTTCTTAGCGATAACACAATACATGCATCCAGTTTTGTGCATCACAGTGCATCTGCAGAAATTAAAATGTGTTAAAAGACATTATTCATAATTAATTTCAAAAAGGTAAACTCTCTATTTTTTATATGTTAAGTGGAGCTAATCAACAGTTTGACTGAAATCTCAAATTATTAGACTATTTGTTTTGAGGTTGAGGAATTTGCTCTTCAAACAGTATCAATATTAAATATGTAATTTTACATATTTTGAGGGTTACATTATGAACAACTACCTTAATACTTTTTCACAGTATATAGGATATGTGTCCTAACATAGAGCACTAGTATATGTACAGTACCAGTCACAAGTTTGGACACATCATCTTTACATTCCATGGTTTTCATTGTTTAAGAAAAATCTGCATTGTAAATGAATACTAAAGTCATCCAAACTATGAAAAAATACATATAGAATTATTTAATAAACAAAAAAAGTGTTAAACCAGAATGTTTTATATTTTAGATCCTTCAAAGTAGGCACATCATGTTTAGATGCCAGCTTTCTTGGCATTTTCTCAGTCAGCTTTATGAGGTAGTCACCTGGAATGGCTTTCAGCTAACAGCTGTGCCTGGTCAAGAGTTAATGACTTGCATTTCTTGCCCCCATAATGTGTTTGAGACATCAGTTGTGTGTCTACTTTAAATAATCTAAAATCTAAAACACATTTTGATTTGTTTAACACTTTTAATTTTACTACATGATTCATTGTGTTCCTTCATAATCTGGATGACTTCAGTATTCATTTACAATGTAGGAAAAAAATATTGAATGAGGAGGTGTGTCCAAACCTTTGACTTGTACTGTATGTGTATATATGGCCTAATGTGTTTATAATGCACAACAAAGCGCATAAACTAGTCTCTCCTAAAATAATTTGGCAATAGTGAGAGTACAACAGACAGTAACACGGTTCACTTTGTTCACCTGACCACGTGACTGGACCAGCCCACGTGTGCGTTATAAGAGCCGCTCCAGCAGCTCAGCTCAGCTCAGTGACCGACTGACTTTCTCCTCCGGTACTTTACGTTTGCTCTGCTCAGCACAATCCACAGGACCGCGATGATTTGGACTCTCTTATTCCTCTTCCACGCAGTTCTCTTCTTTTACTTTCTGTCATATCGTAGGAGGTGAGTGAGCAGCACCACATCTCAACTTTTTATCCTTTTTTATCTGTTTTTATCTTTATCATAGAGTTTATCTGTCAAATGGACGAGATAAACGAGGAGCTGTAGGGTTGTTACTGTCTGTGTTTATGAGTTGAATTTTCTGACACAAGTTTGCTAGATTGCGTTATATTTCAATAATCCCCTTCTATTAGCCTTCGTATGACTTACAGATTATTTCCAAGACTTTACTGACTGATGACATTAGTAGATACTGATGTTTGAAGTATCTACTCTTAATTTAATCTCATTTTAATTCTCTATTGAAAGCTGATGCTGTTATTTTGCAGGAGACTTGATCCAGCTGTCAGGATGATTGTAACTATCTGATTTAATAATCATCATCATCATCATCGTCATCTTTATTTGTGTAGCACCTTTCATACATACATGCAACTCAAAGTGCTTTACAGACAAGTTATAGACATTTAAAATCATAATATAATTTAAATAAGTTTAAAGATATAATAATAATAATAATAATAATAAACATAAATATAAAATAATGATATAACAAAATCATAAATTCCTTAAAGAAATAAAAATCTAAACAAGGTTTTGAGGCTCTTCTTAAAGGTGTTCAGGGATTAAGTGTCTCTGAGCTCCAAAGGAAGAGAAGTTCCAAAGCTTTGGGCCATAGTGGCTAAAAGCCCCCTCTCCAATCTTTAACTGGGTTTTGGGAATCACCAGTAGATTTCTGTTTGAAGACCTGAGAGACCTGACTGAAACATATCTAACAATCATTTCACTCACCTATAGAGGAGCAAGGCCATGAAGGCATTTATAAACCGTCACCAGAACCATAAAGTCTATTCTAAAGCTAAGAGCCAAGCAGTGCAGTGAGTGGAGTGCGGCTGCAATGTGATCCCCCTTTCTCCTGCAGGTCAGGACTTTAGCAGCAGCATTCTGGACTCATTGCAGGTGTGAAATTTAGCTATTTAAGAGAGCACATAAAACAGTATTACAGTAATATAACCTTGATGTGATAAATGCATGGACACGTTTGTCACTATCAGCAGGAGAGAGCATGTCTCGGACCTTAGCGATATCTTGAAGGTGAAAGTAAGCTGTCCTGCATGTAGTGTGTGATTTAAAGCAGAGTTCGTTATCAAAAATGACACCTATGTTCTTAACACATTGTTTGGTCTTCAGATTCATTTGGTTTATATATGTCTGAACATAATTTTGTTGTGAATCAAAACCAAAAATAAGAACCTCAGTCTTTATTTAAATGCAAAAAATTGTTAGGCAACCATGCCTGTATATCATCTATGCACTTAAACAGTGAACTAATGGATTTTAGTCCTTTATTCTGTAAAAGAATGTAAAGTTGAGTATCATCAGCATATTTCTTACAGATCTGGGATAATGGAAGCATATAGAGGTTAAACAGTAAAGGTCCAAGACCTGAACCTTGGGGGACCCCACAAGTTATTTTTTGATGTGTGTCTGCACTTAACTTACACAAAATATGACTGTCTTCAGGTCTAAGCGAGAGCCTCCATTAGATAAAGGAGTTATTCCCTGGCTAGGACATGCCCTGGAGTTTGGAAAAGATGCTGCCAAGTTTTTAACCAAAATGAAGCAGAAACATGGTGACATATTTACAGTAAGTACATTACCTTACAGAGCATCTCTGAATGTCTAATTCCACTTATGCCTTGTGACACACACAGGTCAGGGCACAAATCCATCCCTGGATGACTTCTTCACTAAATAACATTATATATGTAATATGACCAATACCTCATTTGTTCTTATGACTCTGAGCAAAACAACCACAGACAATGAACTTCACAGACCTTATTAACAAAACATACTAATACACTGACTTCTCTTGGCAATGCAATAGTAGTTCTCAATCCTGGGGCTGAAGTATTACTACCCCACATATTGTGATGCTCTAATCCACCTATTTTAGTTGAGGACCTGTTAATTAGTTCAGTAGTTTAATCAAGTGTTGAGAGTAGAGAATGCAGACCAGTGGTACTCCAAAATTAGGACTGGGAACCAGTACCCTATGTGTTGGGGTTGCCTTAAGTAGAACTAAGCTGAAATGAAATAGAAGACGATATAAAATATGTGTCCAGCATCAAAAACCACATTTTTTATGAAAACCAGGTGTGAAATGTTTAATAGTGCTGCAGAAATCAAGGTACCATATAGGGTTCTGTGATTGCCAGCATTCATTTTAGTGGCTTTAGAGGATCATTATTTGTAGAAAAAAAAGTTGTTACTCTGCTGCGTTGCTCTAATGAATGCTTTCTGGAACTTTTATTGTTATAAGTAATGCCTTTAACATCTGCAATATCATTAGTATTGTTCTGTCTTACAGGTTCGAGTGGCTGGACATTATGTTACTGTGTTACTGGACCCCAGCTCCTATGACTCTGTACTTCAGGACACAACATCTCTGGACTTTACACGCTATGCACAGCTGCTGATGGACAGGATTTTTAATCTGAGGCTCCCAAATCACAAACCTGACTTGGAGAAAGCCATCATGAGAAGGTACAGTGATTGCAATCATTGAGTTTATTCTCATTTTCTGTTTTCTCTTCCTCTTACAAACCTGTTTTGATACCTGAGATATGTGTGTTTGTGGAGAGAAAAGAAACAGTTTGCAACATAACACTTATTCAGAACTTTAACTCCGAACTTATCTGGAGAAGAGAAACGGTGATCTAAAGGAAAAGTTTAGAATATTAGTTTTTGGCCACACATCTGTGTGTGGATGTAGTCATAATGAAAAAGCTCTAAAATAAGACCTCACCAAGCAGGCATGATACAGTATATTTTTATTGATACAGTACAGCATTGATACAGTGTTGTGATGACTTGCTGTGTCTGAATGCTGTTTACAATACTGTGCAATTTATAATATCTGCAATGAAAGCAGTTAACCAGATTTTCTTCTATATGATGTTGGCAGATGATGATGATTGTTTTCATTAACTGTAGAGGACTTTTCAACATAAAGGTGTTCACAGTGCTTTAACTATGTTCACAAACATTACGTGACCTACAACATTAAGGGCATTATAGACTAATGACAGTTAACTGAACAGCAGTTTTCTCAGACTTTTGTATAAATGTACAATTTGTTGTCCTTTTGGGGTACAGTTCTCTCTCCTGTGTTATAGACCTTGTTTCTTCCTGTTTTTTGTCAATGACTTCTCTGTCTCTATTGTATCTGGCTTGTTATACCTGCAATGTGAATAGCACACCTCTTAGGCTTTTGCCTAGTCTGGAATGCCTTTAAAACCATTAGCAATTAATGTAATTTGTCATTGGGAGTGTCAAGTTATTGAATCACATGCAAAAAACGTTTCTGTACAATCCTGAGGCTTCCTTATAACCATATTAGATTTTATAAAGATTTTATGCCTGTATGTCTTCTTTGAAAGGTAATTGAAGGAGTACTTTCCTTAATACATGTTGTTAGTTAATTTTTTAAGAGACTATACTAATCTTCATGGTTTCCTCATCTATGTTGAAACACTTACCTGTGGATTTGCATGTCAGCTATTATGAGAGTAATATACAGTTAAGGCAATGACGGATGAGGGTAAGTATACAAATTTTAAGTTGTACTTTACAATATTAATAGTAAAGGAAGAACCACATTTGTGAATGAGTTCAAAGTGTAAAAACATTGCAACCCTTTAAAATCACAGGCTTATTATTTTTATACCAAGTTTATTATTCAGTAACTACATGGACTACGACACAACTGCTTGAGTTAATCTGGTTTCTGAAGAACTGTCTAATAAAAGCCCTGATAATTTAAGAGGTTAAGGGGTTACAGAACCTTTACACTATGTAGTGTAACATACCGATTTTTCCCTAAAACTTTCTAAATTGTCCCAAAGGTAAAAAAAAAAAAAAAAGAGAAACGAAAAGAAGACAATTCTAGGAAGCTAAAAATTGTTTTTTTTTTTTTTTTTGGTAGTCTTTAATCTATTATTATAGATTAATAGATTCAGTTGTCTATAATAGTCGTTTTTTTGAATGAAGTGACTTATTAAGACATTTTATGTTTATAAGAATTTTAGTTACATTCAAATGAGTTTTCAGTTGTGACCAAAAAAAAAGGTGAAAAGTGATGGATTGTCCCTTTAATCTAAGATTTGAGCTGTTTTTATGCCCCAGTTCTTTTCTAATAGTCTGGTGTATATAATTGTAATTTTAAAACTCAGTTAAAAACATAGATATAAAACTAGCTTTATAACTCTGGTTTTGTAGTGCATTGTGCAACTTTTGTCAAGCAGATCTTTTTTTAGATTTTTTCCTTTGAAAAACTGGTTTGATTTTGAGAGAATTCCATGATGAGAGGATTACTAGAATTACTATTATAATTAATGTGGGTTTGGTTCTTTTGATGCTTCTCTTTTGCGCATGGAGTGAAGGTGTGGCTCACAATGACGTTGCTTCAATCAATACCTTTTTTACCATTTGTTTTGGCTCAGGTGTACTCACTTATCTCAGGTGTCACCCAAACCTGAACAAACATTTCATTTTGAGTTGTGAAACAGGAGGTACATGGCGCCAGATGTTATCTCACAATCTTAAAAACTAAAGTATATTTCCTGACCTGCAATCATTTTACTACACTTAAGCAATAACTTAAGCAGATTCTTCTTAACCTCAAATCCCTTTTTAAAGTTTGAGGCCCATTTGAAATGATTTCATCATCACTGTGGAAACATTTCTGGCCATCTGTGTAAAAAGTGTATTTTCATTTGTAGAAATGTAATGTGGTAATGAATACAAAACAGATTTACAGAGTATGTTAAAATACTTTTTATTTATTTATTTATTTATTTATTTATTATATTTGTGAGATGATTAGAAGAATGCAGATTTTAATCTTAGAACCCAGACTTTTCTGGATTTGTACCATCATTAACTTACATCTAATGTAAATTAATAAAGCACAACTTAATTGAGTATTGATCAGCTTAAGCACATATGGAATGGCTACCTACAAATAACATGCTGCCTTGAGAAGTTTGGAAAGCTAACACAGTGACATGCATAAAACCACTTATTAAAACTTATTGAAATGTTTATTTGTATTAATCCTAAACATTGTATAATTGGATAATGTCTTCATTGCCCTGCATACACACTGCTATGCCCGGTGTCTCCACTCTGTACAGTGCAGTGCTGTGTTGGTATGAGTCACACTGTGGGCAATAGTAGTTAATAAAGACAGCTTGACTGTAATTAGCATTTTGTCTGACCAAATAATTGCTTCCAGTCCAGATAAATAACTTTAAATATAAGGTGCTCAGTACTTTATTCATTGGTATCCTTAAGCATTTTGTTACCTTCACCTTTTTTGTTAGCTTCACCATCTTTTGATGTCTACAGGCACTTTCAGGGTGAAAACCTCTCCTGCCTGAACAAGGCCATGCGGAATAACCTGCAAAATCTGCTGTCATTTGAAACGGCAGCCCAGAACCAGACCAACTGGAAACAGGACAAGCTTTTTGGCTTCTGCTACAGTCTTCTGTTTAGGTAAAGAACACATTAGTTATTAAGTCCAAAATGCCCCAAGCGGAAGACTATCTGGTAAACAGTTTATGCAGACGTTGTTCTCCCCCACATGATGATGTTTATAAATAAGAAGCATGACGAACTTTGGAAAGAGTTTTAAGAGAAACAAGCCATAAGAATTGAGGAGAACACTTGGAGCACACACTGGTACTATTAGCTAGTTTGTTAGTTTGGTTTATTTAGTAGTGTTGTTAATGTCTGCTTTTAAAAGACACATGCAACATTTATGCAGTTTTAGTAAATAGATAAACAAATGGCCAAACATTGTCACAAGAATGCATTAGCGGTCTGCTCCCCCACAGTGTCAGCATTCCAACCCTTTAATGTCCACCACTCGTTTATGATTAGCTCTATTTGAATGTCCGGTGAAAACTGACACTGAGGTCATGTTCCATTAAGTTAATGGAGGTCATGTAATTGTTTACTTGCAGCCCACTCTTTTCTTTTCTTGTCTATTCAGGGCTGGATATCTCACACTGTTTGCTGGAGAACTGAATAATAATTGCACAGATGCTGCCAAAGTCTATGAGGAGTACCAAAAGTTTGACTGTCTCCTGATCAAGATGGCTCGTACCACTTTAAAGTCGGGTCAGTAAATCTGCCCTCTCTACTTAAACTGTATCTTAAATTGTTGAAAAAAAAACATAAGAAGTGCTGTTTATAGTTTGCCAGAAGCCATGTAAGCTTGTAAACAGCACTTCTTACTTCTCTTTCTTTCAACAATAGTTTTCTTCATGCCACTCTTTAATAAAGGCCAGATTTGTGGAGTGCAGACTTATAGTTGCCCTGTGTAGATTCTCCCACCTGAGCTGTGGATTTCTGCAGCTCCTCCAGAGTGACCATGGGTCTCTTCGCTAGAGAAGAGTTCTAGGTTTTCTAGGTGCTAGGTTTGCAGTTCAATTCAATAGTGTTCTCTAACAAACCACTGAGGCCTTCACAGAACAGGTGTATTTATACTGAGACTAAATTACACACAGCT
>BRDA01006565.1:35234-48362 GCA_036984385.1 Crenuchus spilurus
TCTCAAATTGATAGAAAAATGCAATATTTAAATTAGTGCTCTGTAGAAGGACCAGGGATGTCCAAACTTTAGCATATGAATGTGTTAATTACAAATTAAGAAATATAGTTACATTCATAGAAATATGAAATTTGATCTTTATGGTGTAATAATAGCAATATAAGCGAAAGGCACAGATTAGACCTTTGTTTCTTGATGTTTATTTGAATAACAGGTGATTTAAACCTATAAATAGACAGATTTTCAGAACACTTTCAGTCGAGCTGTAGCTAAGGAGTGCTTTTATTGTCCATAAGCTTTTTGGAGAACTTCATAATGTCATCAGTTAAATCTGCTTATGTTTTTACGAGACGGTTTCCATGGCATCTTTATGACCTCATCACAGTAAGTCATTCGCTGGCAGCGACACCAGCAGCGAC
The DNA here is from genome assembly GCA_036984385.1 of Crenuchus spilurus. Taxonomy (NCBI): domain Eukaryota; kingdom Metazoa; phylum Chordata; class Actinopteri; order Characiformes; family Crenuchidae; genus Crenuchus; species Crenuchus spilurus. The sequence goes on from BRDA01006565.1 coordinate 35,654, forward strand.
GCCCTGAAAATCAAAGCAATGTTGGAAAATATTTTTACTCACAGTTACACTCTTCCAGTGATCTCACTATCACTGTTGTCTTTTCACGTCACACTTGTGTCTGTGTACACACTGTGTGTTTTTAGTTCCGGTCGTCATCACAGACATATCTGATCTAACATGAAAAAAACACAACACAACCACGCACACATAGTGATCCTTGAACTTGTCTAACCCTCGCAATTCATTCCCTTTAACAGTCTGTCTCCTTATTGTCTGTGAAGTGACACACACATCATCGCCTGCTCTGCCTTTGAGGATTGCTGGAGCTGTGTGTGATCTCCAACACTGTGATTGCGATATTGCTGTAGTCATTGATGAACGTTGATGCGAGAGTCTTACATACCGTGTTTATTTATTGTTCACACTTACTTACTCATTCAATTACTTACTCACTTATTCCATCATACATTCTGTCACTGTTTCTGTCATGTCTTCCTCACTGAAACTGTGCCTGCTTTGTGTTTGATTACAGCATGCAGACGTGCAATAACTCATGCACATCTGTCTGTCCATTCTTGCTCCAGGTGTTTCATAACTCATACACACTTCTACTTACTTCCTTTAGTAATTTATTACAAGATTAAACAGGGCACTTTTTTTGTTTTTCATAAAAAGAATTTCATAAAAACAATGAACATTTGTACTGTTTGTACAAATTTGCCCAAAGAGGGTTTTAGCATTTTAGCAGGAAGTTATTATTTATATAAGTCTTTTTGTTTATATCATGAGTGAAGCAGGACTGGAGAAAGATGTCCAATGACTCAAATGCTATTACTACTCAATGACTGAAACATCAGTACCTTTCAAATTGCAGATGACACAAAACTAAATAACAGTGAAAAGATGGGACTTCAGTTCAGTATCGAGAAGAAGAAGTCATGACAATACAAAAAAGCACTAACTTTACTGCAGATGGTCAAGATGTTGAAGTGGTGGGCAGCTTTTGTCTACTTGTGTCAGTCATTAACAACAATGGATCCCACAGTCAGGAAATGCGCCACTGACTGGCACTAGATAGAACAGAAAGCAACAATCAATCGAACAAGGATGAAGGAACTGGAGAACATCTCAAATGTAATAATTTAAACAAAGGCTGGCACTGTCCAGACTTTGGTCTTTTTGGTGGTTCTTTGTGGATGTGAAAGCTGGACAAGACAGTAAGATTATTGATGAAGATTTTTAAGCTCTGTGTTTATCTTTGTTGAGACTTTTGCTCTCCTGACATGTTTATTTTAGACTTCCTCTTCCAGCCCCTCACTGTCACCAGCTCAACACAGAGAATAACAGATTGTGGGGTAATCAGATAAGAGAGTTACTGAGAATAAATATTTTATTTAATTAAAGTAGATAAAGATGTCTCTCTGTGTCTCTGTAGGAGAGAAGCAGACTGCAGGCTCAGTGAAGCAGAAGCTGTGGGAGTTATTGGCTCAAGCTGGTTTGAGGGAAAAGTCCAGTCTATGGCTGCAGAGTTACAGGCAGCACTTGCAGGAGGAGGGAGCAGACGAGGAAACTCAGAGGAAAGCCTTGCTGCTACAGCTGTGGGCCACACAGGTAAATGTGGGTAGCTTAGTGGGTAAAACTGCAGACATCCCCTCAACATTTATAAGTACAGAACCCTTGTCTAGCGATTGACTATAAGATAGCATTTATGGTTATTATCATAAATTACAGTATGTCACAATATACCTTTCTGAGTACATTGTGGTGGATCGACTTCCAGTTTCATCACAAAAACAGCATAATTAGTCTATTTTTTCAAAAGCTGTGGATAACAGGGCGTGGCAAATTCCATAAAATAAATGTAAATACAAAGTTAACCCTACATTTAGTCCAAAACCTAGGCCTAATTTGATATATATTTTTAACTCATTTGTCATAATTGCGTTGTTTTTAACGTGACTCAGCAGTCTTTGATTGAATATAAAATCTGGTATCCTTTATATTCAACATATTTTTTTTCCTCCTCATGTAAAGTTACCTTTTTGAGGATAATAGGAGACATTAATACAATAACATTAATACATTTTATTATGATTGGGCAACCAGCAAACAAGATGTTATTCAGTGATAAACAATGAACAGTAATTAACAGGTTAGATCACCACTTTTGATGTGTTCTGGAAAATAACTTTCATCAGGCTATATTTTTCTGTTATTTTAAAATCTTCTGCAGTTTCAATGATCTTTTTCCCACTTTTCATCCCACTCATGCTTATTTGAAGCATGGATATACTGTATGCAATACGGTTGGTTTTCATATTACTGAGAAATCAGTAGTTTGGGACATCTGTTAAAACCTGAGTTGCCATTTTTAAGTTGAACTGACACACTAAAGCACAAAATGACGCAACTGGTAGTCTTTGTCATCCAAGACTGTATGTAACTCCACTCTGATGGAGGTGATGACTGACGACTGAATTTGACCCATTAAGGCAGATAACCTGCATAGTTTGTTTGAAACTGAGCTATTACTAAAATGTTGATATGATAGTAAATTCAACTAATGTAATGCAAGAATTATTTTAAGCACTTTACTGGGTCAATTGGTATGTGTTAGCTCTTTGTTTTGCAGTGTGCCTCAGGGAATTCTATCATTGCAATCTTGCTCTAAAGAAAGCACAATAATGTAGGCCAACACACCTTTTTTGGATCAGTTCCAACAGCAACACGAGGTTTTCCATGTTGCACCCAAGTGTCAGTCAACTGATCTTTCAAAGACAAGATTAACCACTTTGCATTGCCTAGTCTCAGACTTTTCAGAGTACAACTGGCAATAATGAAGAGAACTGAATTGCTTATTCAATGGAGCCAATAGAGAAGAGCTGATAACAAGAGTACTTCAACAAATACAGTAGACAAAAAGTAAAAATGAGAAGCATTTGGTTAGTGCACTGAAATAACGATTCAAATGATCACATAAACAAAATATATTACATCAAACAGCTGCCAATATAAGTAAACTGGAAGGGAAAAAATGCTGATGCAATATACATTATTTACATGGACATTATGTACATATCTTACTGAAGAACATTTAATATATCCCCTTTTCACTGGAGATCACATTTGAGACAAGATGTGCATAATTTCTAGTGTATAAGAACACATATCTTGTGTTGGTTAGACAGTGTAATAATATTCTCTGGGAAAGAACAGACATTTGAGTGACCCCAAGAAACCTCAGGCTGACAGAGAACTAAGACTAACAAGCAGTCTGGCCAGAAGAGGGCATTATTGTGCTACTATAGAAAAATCATAATGTCTACAGAAGGAACACAGTAAAATGTCAATGGCAATAATTTTGCATATTATTTAACTTCTAGAGTCTGCTGTTGTTGCTATTACAGCTGGTGCTATTACTACTACTGATGATGATAATAATAATAATAATAATAATAATAATAATAATATTTTATTATTATTATTATTAATAATTTATAAAAATAAAAGTTAATAAAAACTTATAATAAATTTAATAAAAAATAATTAATTTATAATAATAAAAGTAATATGATAATAAAAATAATTTTACTGTTTTACTTAGTAAAATACAGTAGTACAGTAGTAAACATTACAATAGCAAAATATTTCCAAAAGGAATTCAAAGGTTTTTCTATATCAGAGAATCATTATTTGTAAACTATAAGTTAGTGGACTTACTTGGGGTACTTAAACATTTATATAGGCTTATTTCAATGAAGGCTGCCTTTGTTAAACTTTGTTAAAAAATTGCTAATCTTTATGACTGATGATGAAGGAATAGGTCTTTATGCATGTTTATTTAGATTTATTTCAGTTTTTTTATGATATTCTTACGTTAACCTGTAACTTCATTTAAATCACCTCCTTGTACACTCATCACGTTATCAGCTCTAATGACCATACAGGTGCACTTTGTTCTCTACAATTACAGACTGTAGTCCATCTGTTTCTCTGTATACTTTGTTAACTTCTTTTCACTCTGGTCTTCAACGTTCTTCAACACAGAACCACCACAGAGCAGGTATTATTTATTTAGTGGATATTTCTCAGCACTGTAGTGACACTGATGTGGTGGTGGTGGTGTGTTAGTGTGTGTGTTGCACAGGTCTGAGTAGATCAGACACAGCAGGGCTGCTGGAGTGTTTGAACACTGTCGGAGTGAAAATAGACCTGAAAAACGGGGGCTATCAAAGTATGCAGAGAAACAGATGAACTACAGTCTATAATTGTAGAGCTACATTCAAAAGTGTGTTTTTTTCCATAAATGAAGTAATCTTTGTTTACAAATTCAGCTCACTACATTATTACTTATTCCATAGGCTGTAAATGATTTGTCTTCACAATAACATTTCCATTAATTATGAGCATACTGTGCTAAATCAGCCTCTTAATGTCAGCTTTAATTCATCCTGCAGCATTGTCCATTCATCCATGTGCTGGTTAAAAATGTCCTGCCATTGTTACGTTCCATAATTTCTTTAACATTATGTCCTCCACTGGATCCCACTGGTCCTCCTTTTATAGTAAGCCCTTTGGCACTGGTGCTGTGAGGATAACCAGAGTTTAACTCTACTGTAGATCATTACAGTGGACAGGGGACATGTTAAGGACACATTCTTTGCTTCTGTTGTGCTCTAATTCATCCTGTCTGCCTTTGCTCTGTCTCAGCTTCTTAGAGCTGTGAGTTTATAGAATACTGCATTTCAAGGGCTAGAACTTTTATTATAACTTTAGCCTTCCATGTGAAACATATCTAGAAATCTAGTTTTATAGCACCTGTAAAGTTGTGCACTCATATTCTCTAATTGGCCACTACATTAGGTACACATACCCTGTCTACACTTGTCCATTGCATCAGCTCCACTGACCATATACTGTAGGTGCTTTTTGTAGTTCTACAATTACAGACTGTAGTCCATCTGTTTCTCTTTGTTAATCTCCTTTCACCCTGTTCTTCAATGGTCAGCACCACCACGGGTATTATTTGGGTGGTGGGTCACTCTCAACACTGCAGTGACGCTGACGTACTGATGGTGTGTTAGTGTGTGCTGCAGTGGTATAAGTGGATCAGACACAGCAGAGCTCTATTAGATGCACCTACCTTGTTGGTTCACCTTGTGGATAGTTTTGGTTTGTGCTATGTTCACTCCAGCAGTGACACTTAGGTGTTTAAAAACTCCAGAAGCTCTGCTGTGTCTGAAGCTTGTACCAGTGCAACACACACTAACACGCCACCACCACATCACTGTCACTGCAGTGCTGAGAATGATTCTCCACCCAAATAATCCCTGTTCTTTTGATCCTTTAACAACAGAGTGAAAGGAGGCTAAAAATGTATGCTGAGAGACAGATGGACTACAGTTTGTAATTGTAGCACTATAAAGTGCACCTATATGCACAATGAGTGTAGATACCAGATATGTGTACCTAATGAATTGATGAGTGTGTGTATTTTACATGTACTTGGGAAATGGAGTATAGTGAAATAAGCCAGAAGGAAGAGGAAGTGGAATATGATAAAAGGATATATAATAGGCATGACTTTATTTGATTTGTATAAAATGACTGATGTGTACACACTGCTAAACTCTGCTAGATAGCCATAACATTGGTTATTGGTTGTCTGTTGCTAGGGTAATGTAGGCCCTGCTGCCTTCTGGCTCCTGGCCTTCCTGCTGACCCACTCAGACGCCATGAGAGCTGTGAGAAAAGAGTTTAACAGCATCATACTGCCTGGGACAACTGCACTTGACCCACAGCAACCTACACCTGTGTTTGGTGAGTATCTCTTTAAAGGAATCATGTTCTTGTCATATACCTGTGTGTGTGTGTGTGTGTGTGAGATAAACTTTGCTTTAAAGTTTTAAAACATGCCATTATCATCAGTGTGTTTACATATACAGTATCTGCCTATATGAGTTTAGATCATGTACAGTAATTCACCCTGAAGTTATAAGAAGTGTTTCAGCCTGGACTGCTTTTTAAACAAGGCACAAATTGGAACATATATTATTTGCATAAAGACACAGTAACACATACTGGGCCCCATTCACTTGAATTCTTTAGAACAAATTTCTTCTTAATGCCCACTTCAAGAGTTTTCACAAAGACATTCACTAATGTTCACTAAGCTTACGAAGATATGAAGAATTAGTTTTAAAGATTGTTTTAACCCTTTCACATCCTGCTCAACCATTTGGTAGAGCACATTTAAGTCACTATATATCGTATTGAAGAAGGCGTTGAACTTGACACAATGTAATTGTGCCATCTCTACCAATCGGTAGAGGTATGTTAGGTTGAAAAACATCCACTAGAGGTCACTACAAATGCAACATTTTCTTACCTAAATGCAAATCAGGAATGCATCATAGACAAACCACAAGCAATAAACAGGATCAAATGCTGAAAAACCATTAGTGCTGTTGCACCACCACACAGATGAGTGTGATGTTTAAAAAGTTAATTCGTATGTTATTGTACAATTTTTGTATTTGTAGTTTGTTCTGACTGTATGTTTAAAGTGTACATTAAAAAACATGTAGGCCTCCCAACCCCATCTACCCAAAATATATATATATATAATTTCTTTTTCTTTATGAGGATATTAAAAGGTTAAGAAATAAAAACTTTCTGTGAATGATGTCCATTGTTTGTTTAATTCTAAGTGACAGTGGTCTGTCCAAATATTATAGATTCTTAGAGAAAAAATAAAATACAATATAGTATATGGACCCTTTAATATCCATTTGTTACATCAATGATTTTGATATTATTATGATATTGGTCTGTTATAAAAATATATGTTTTAGTCAAAATAAGATTCTATGTCTATTTTAAATGAAAAAAAGCTTATTGTACATTTTGTATTTTTGTTCTGTGCATGTGTATTTTTAAGAATAATTTTATATTGTGACAAAATTAGACTATTTTTATTTAGTTATTTGTGTAAAAATGACAATACAGTCTACATCCCTGTATATCACTTATTTATTCATATATGCTTGTTCCATTTTTTTTCTTTTCATTTGTTTTCCTGGAAATAACTTTTGTTACCAGCACTCCTCATTTATAACACATAAGTACAGTGTCCTATTTCAGCCTGGCCAAAACAAAGCAACAGAGTTCTTACCAGGGTCATACCAGGCCAAGGCTACAGGAAAGTGTAGTCCACGTGTTTGTGCTCATATGTGTTACAAATTGCATAATTCCAAAACGTTGGGACAGTTATTAGAGGTCACATGATCACATGCAAACCCCTTAAATAAGATGAGATGAGCTTGACAGGTCAATAACATGTTTTTCTGTGGCTGCTTATACAGACGGTGCCCTGGAGGAGACCTTGCGTCTTACTGCTGCCCCCTTTATCACTCGTGAGGTACTGCATAATAAAACTCTGTGCATGGCAGATGGACAAGAGTATGATGTGAGGAAGGGTGACCGTGTGTGTCTGTTCCCTTTCATAAGCCCACAGATGGACCCTGAAATTTATCATGAGCCTGAGGTACACAAAATTTCATGCACACACTCACATAAATGCTAGCAGAATCCTTCAAGAGCATAACAGGAGTGGTAACTACTAAAGTGTATGTAGTTAGGGGTATGAGAAATGGAAATGACCCACATACATCTACCAAGCAAAACAGTATAACCTTTGATCTATCCATTCTCTGCTTACAAATATTTTCATCCATAGTAGTTGCTTTACATAAAATTCTATTTAACCAAACAAGAAACGTTGTTTAGAGTCACTATATATACACACATTTGCTGTGTACTGTGGAGTACAGTTGTACTGCATTGGCTTGCCACTTGCAGCTATTTCTGATTGACTGTTTGCGGCCATTCCCAGCTGTGGCTTAAAGCCCCATTATGTCTACTAGCATAATCCACCCTGCTAATGGTGCTGTTGTTTAAGTCGATCTGGGAAAACTCTTCAAGGGGATTGTGCAGTTACATAAGGAAGTGTTCCTTTTCTCTTACACACACACACACACACACACACTCCCAGATTAAACTTACCCTGGATTACCCTTTGGAAAGGTTTAACCCAGAACATGGGAAACCCATAACATTATGCAGCAGCAGTGTTAATAGAAAGAAGCTAATTGGCGTGGGAAGCATCCTAGTTACACATCTGCGTCATGGATACTATTACCCTAACAATGGTACCGGTTAGGAAAATCTGCACACCTGAAGATGTCACGATTTCAATGCCACGGTAACCTAATCACCGTGCCTTATTAGCCTATCATGACACAGTGTGTTGAAAACTGAGCTGTCACTATAGACTGTATGACATCAATGCATAAGAGAACTTTTGTTGGCGTGCAAATTGCATCACTTCTATGTGGCTCCTCTGTGCTTTTCTCCACAGAAATTCAAGTATGACAGGTTTCTTAACGCAGATGGAACGGTTAAACGAGACTTCTTCAAAGGTGGGAGGAGGCTGAAGTATTATACCATGCCTTGGGGAGCAGGCACTAACGCTTGTGTGGGAAAGCCATTTGCCATCCAGTCCATCAGACAGTGAGTGTCCTTGGAGACATTGGAAGTCCCACAGGAAAGATTAAATCTTTGCAGTTCACACACTGTCCTTAAGCACACAGGGCAGCAGAGATTAGCATCAGAACATACACACACATACAGATCATTAATTAGCTTGTAAAGAGGACAGTCCACTCTTGCACATGCAAAGACAATTTAAAGAGATGAGTAATAGTGTTGGCAGGTGTGGACAAACATACAGTCATATGCAAAAGTTTGAACACCACAGTCACACCTTCCCTTAGCAAAAACAAGTATACGTCGAGTACATGTTATTAAGTATACTTAAGTATAATAAAAGTATTTCCCTAAGTGTACTTTTATTTAGCAAGTACACTATAAGTATACTTACTTGGGACTAAATTGGAACACTTTAAGTTCAAGTACATAAAAAGTAACCTAGAAGGATGCTCTATAATTAGAGTAAAATTATAAAATTATAGAGTATCCTTCCAGTTTACTTTTTATGTACTTGAACTTAAAGTGTTCCAATTTAGTCCCAAGTAAGTATACTTGTAGTGTACTTGCTAAATAAAAGTACACTTAGGGAAATACTTTTATTATACTTAATAACATGTACTCGACATATACTTGTTTTTGCTAAGGGTTGTGATAAATATCCTTCTTTGACCTTGTGACATATCTATAGGGAGCAAATTAAAACGCTGTCTTTAAATAGTTTCTGTTTATTTTCTGTATTTAACACATTGAAGGAAAATACAATACCGGTAATTAACTTGGCTTAACTGTTTTACACAGTGTGTTCTGTGTAGAAGATTAATTCAGCTAATTTATTTCCAATTGAAAATCAACCATATATGTCTTTTAACCCTTTTATGGATGGATTATGGACAAAAATCAATGTTTCAGAAAATGTTTTTGTTCTCCTTTCAGGCTGATAAAATCTAAATCTTAATCTTTTATGCCAAACTTTTCATTTCATTTGTCCACTCAAGTAGTCAGTGTGTGCTTCAGTATGTAATATATATTCAACAAAATGTCTTTTCATATTTCAAATTTAATTTTAATGTAGAATAAATATTATGTATTATTTAACATGGATTGCTTAAAAAACCCAACATTTAGCAGTTGGAAGTGGGCACAGGTAATCACAATTTCCTGCTTACAGAAAATGGATATTTGAGTAACACAATTACTATACTTCACCTTCTTTTTTGTACTGGAAATGAGATGAGTGGAAGAACTTTATAAAAAATATTCAGGATACATGCAGTTCTTACTGATTTGTCTGCCATTTAAGTTTACTGTGTTTTGTTGCATTTGCAGTTGATGGTAATTATTGGCTGCTTGAGGCTGCAATGTATTTATAATGTTTAAACCCATGCATATAGAAAATGGTGATTATACTGTAAATAACTGTCCAGTATAGTGACCACTGCTTGTGAACGTGTCGCCTAAACCTTCTCATAAACCAAAATGATCCCTCCTTCTCTATCTTTGTACATCTCATTTTCTTTTGTCCTCTTTGTGTATTACAGGTTTGTGTTTCTGGTGTTGTCCCATCTTGACATCAAGCTCAGTGACCCTGATGCTCAGGTACCTGCAGTGGATGCCAGCCGCTATGGTTTTGGAATGCTACAACCAATTGAGGAGCTTCAGATCCAATATAAACTCAGAGAGAAGCCCTATATACAATAACAATCATGTTCACAACCCCTTAATCACTCACCTATATACAAATAATTTAAATTGTTTATTCATCATATTTAAATATCAATGTACATATATGTATATATTTTATTATGTGTTATGTACAATAAAATGTTATTTTTACCTAAGTTTAAGAATGTGTTTAATGGCATTTTATAATGCAAATATAATATAAAGTTAACTGTAAATATGATTTTATAAATATATGAAGTTGTTTTTTAATTGAACTATTGATGAAGTTTATTTTGTTAAACAAGCGCATAACCTTTGCCTACAATGAAACGGTTGTTAAAAATCTTTAGTGTTATGCTTATGAAAGCAAGCACTGAAATGCAAGAAACATAATGTACCTGCAATAAAATGAATGAAATTATAGTGATACACATCCATAACCATCATGTTTCTGATTCTATTGTGAAGCCTCAAAACCTGAGTAATGGTCAGAGAACTGCATGTAATGTCTCTCTGCCCCATTTACTGTCATATTGCCCTTGTACAAAGCATTAGTACTAAAGAACAGGTCATGGTTTCCTGCTTAAGATTTTGTGTGTGGTAGAGATTATTCTGTGGGTTCCTGCCGTATAGTAACATTGCTGAGATGATATAACATGAAATTGTGTGTTTTACACCACAATACAATAGTGTATACAACAGCCCTGACTCATGTAAAATTTTGGAGAAAGTGATGATATCCAACAATTAATCTCCTGTGTTTAATTTGTGAATGTTAAATTATGCTTTTGTTCAAGTATCCAGGTTGCCACAAACTGGTAAAACTGCTGGCTTTACATAATCATTTTGCCCAGGAGAAGCTAAAATCATCCAGTTCCACTACAGCAGGGATGTGGCCTAGTTAGAAAGCTCAAAGGAAAAGTCTCCCACATTCCACCACATCAAAACGCAAGAGGATATTTGTGTTCTTTGCAATAAGCCAAATCATTAAAGATATAAAAAATGTTTATTATACTTCTTAAGTTCGACTATTCCTGGATAGAGTTACCTTGAACATTAAGATGTTGCTCTCTCACTCTTTCTTGTTATGTACAGTACATTGCAAAAATATTCACCACCCATTACATTTTTCATGTTTTGCTACCTCACAACCTGAAACTAAAATTGATTTTTTTTTAGGGTTTACATCATTTTATTTACAGAACATGCCTACAAATTTGAACATTTGCTTTTTATTGTGAGGCGACAAATAGGACAAAATAACAGAAAGCTTCAGTGTGCATAACTATTCACCCCCCAAATGTCAGTAGGTAGTAGAGCCTCATTTTGAGGCAATTACAGCTGCAAGTCACTTTGGATAACAAGCCACATCTTGCCAGTGAGATTTGTACCCATTCCTGCAAGCAAAACTGCTCCATCTCCTTCAAGTTAGATGGTTTCTGCTGATGAACAGCAATCTTTAAGCCTGACCACAGATTCTCAATTGGATTAAAGTTTGGGCTTTGACTAGGCCATTCCAATACATGTTTCCCCTTATACCACTCAAGTGTTGCTTTAGCAGTAGGCTTTGGGTCATTGTCCTGTTGGAAGGTAAACCTCCATCTCAGTCTCAAATCAGTGACAGACCAAAACAGATTGTGCTCAGGAATATCTGTGTATTTAGCACCATCCAACTTCCCCTTGACTCTGAGCAGTTTCCCAGTGCCTTCTGTTGAAAAACACCCCCTCAGCATGATGATGCCACCACCATGTTTCACATTCGGGATGGTGTTCTTGGGGTGATGAGATGTACTGGCTTTACACCAGACATGGCGTTTTCCTTGGTAGCCAAAAAGTTAAATTTTGATCTCATCTGACCAGAACACCTTCTTCCATACATTTGGGGAGTCTCCCACATGCCTTTTTTCACAAACTCAAATCGAGCCTTCCTATTTTTGTTTGTAATTAACGGCTTTTTTCTGGCCACTGTTCCATAAAGCCTAGCTCTATGGGGTGTACAGCGTATTGTGGTTATACTGACAGATACTCCAGTCTCCGCTTGGGAACTCTGCAGCTGCTTCAGGATTACCATTGTCTCTGTGCTGCCTCTCTGATTAATGCCCTCCTTGCCCATTCTGACAGTTTTGGTGGTTGGCCCTCTTTTGGCAGGTTTGTTGTGGTACTATGTTTTTTCCATTTGATAATAATGGATTTGATTATGTTCTGGGGAATCATCAGAGATTTGGATATTTTTTCTAACACAACTCTGACCTTTACTTCTCAATAATTTTGTCACTGACTTGTTTGGAGATCTTGTTGGTCTTCATGGTGGTGTTCTGTTAGTGGTACCTCTTGTTAGCATGTGACACTTAGATTGCACATGGGTGGACTTTATTTCACTAACCATGTGACTTCTGAAGGTAAATGGTTGCAACAGAATTTTTTATGGACTTCATAAGTTATGTTTTAATTCTGAAAGCAATGCTCATCTTACTGCCAAACAAGCACTCAAATGACCTCACACAGAGACAATCCT
>BRDA01006566.1:11314-26879 GCA_036984385.1 Crenuchus spilurus
CATCATGCAGAAGCTGAGCGTCCGGGCCAGCCGAGGCCAGCCCACTGCCCCATAGACCCCCAGAGATGCTGAGCGTCCGATGGGCGGGACAAAGCACAGTATTTATCCAATGACTGGTCTCGTTTCGCTGCACGCTTTGCTTCGCCATTGAAGTCTGTGGATGCTGAGCGTCCACCCTGTTTAAAGCACTGTGAAGCTGATTCTGAACAAAAGTTGAGCGCATTGTAGCGCATATTTAGTCAATGACATGTACACACAACAGTATATTATTCATCACTTATTTTTTGACATTTTAAGGGAAGCTGAGCTTCCCTTGCAGTCTTAGAGCATCCGCCACTGGTGGACACTGAATATCTTACAGTCTCCATGCACTTTTTTGTATTATGCCATTTAAATGGCTGCAATGAACACATTTCATTACAAAATATCATTTGTTTTTAAAGTGTCCTGTCTCGGGACTGAGGAGGATAATGCATATACACAAATGTACGGTACATCCTATTCACATTTAATACACAGAGTGTGAGGTTATATACACACTCAGAGTAAACAGCATGATTGTCTAATGATTCATGTTTACACTGTGTCTGTAGTAACATTATTCTATAACTATTAACTTGCTCAGTGTTCAGTTAATATAAATGTGATGCCAGAGGCTGCCAGCAGATGTCCCACTTTACTCTTTATGTCCTGTTTCACTTGCCTGGAGGAGCTGGTTTGTTCCAGTCCCAGCCACCCATATTGTTCTGCTGCTGTATATTTACGGTGGGTGTAGTTGGTGGTCCGGGTGAGCTGCGGCCTGGCAGGGATAAAGACAGGTTAGCACTCGCTGCACTCCTTCAGCTCATTCAGATTGGCAGCCACCTAGCCTGGCATAGGGCTTCATATTAGATTGAGAAAACAAAGTGGTCTCTGACAGGACTCTTCAAAATCATGTTGTGGTCAGTATATGGACAATGTGGAGGCTCCTCGGAGTGTAGAGAAGATAAATTAACATCAATCTGATGCTAAGAGACCATTTTGTTAACATGACACAGTGCTTTCATACAACAATACATTGCCTCTTCACCCGTGACCAGATTTTTCATGCAAAGGGATACAGCAGTTGAATTCATTAGACGATTTCTTGATTCATATCATCTACAGGCATTCAAACCTCTGCCACAAAGGCACCACCATCCACAACAAGCTAAAGCAAAGACTTCCACTCTGTTCATAGCAAACTAGTTACATTATAATAAAGGCATATTCAATCTGCAGGCTTTAGCACAAAACAGCTTGGTGGCTGCCATAGAAACAAGCTGCCCACACAAACAAACTGTTGACACACACACACACACACACACACACACACACACACACACACACACACACAGTGACAGCTGTGAGTGCAGCAGGCGTAGGCGCATGCCTTACCCATGCCCATGTTCTGCATAGTGGGAGATGGAGATCGAGCGGCATGCAGAAAGGGGTCCGGCTGCCCCATATTACCTGCGCCCAGGAATGCCCCCATGAAGTCTTGAGGTTTTGGGGCAGGTGCAGCCGCCGGCGCTGACCCAAATGGGTCAAATGCTGGAAAAATGACCATAAAATACATTTGTTCAAGTTCAAGACTAAAAAGGCTTGAAATGACACTTGATTTGTAATGAATGTCACATTCGAACATCATGAAAATGTTTTTGTGGCACTGTATGTACAGTACATAGCACACAAATATTACAAATGTACAAATATTAACACATTCATTTGTAAGAAAGTTATTATAAATTAAACATTTAAGCCTATCTCAAACCTTACAATGTTCATTTCGATGGCACAGTTTACAAAAGATGGATTAGTAGACTGTCCTGGATTTAGCCAAGATGCCCTACCATGTGCCCAGTGAAGGGGTGAAGGACTCACCCCGACCCTGACCAGGTTTAAGCGGAAGAGACATGGACACTCACTGCCTGCCGTTCGAGGTGATGGGCAGGGTGATGTTGATGTTGCAGACCTCCTAGGAGTTGACTGGGCGGAGCCAGGGCCACTGGCTGTCTGTGGAGGTGGAGCCCCAAACAGATCTCCCAGTAGGTCGGTGGTGGTGGTAGGGGGCTGTGGAGAAGTTGGAGGAAGCTGAACGTCACCTCCATCCAAACCTAGCAAGTCCACGTCCTCAGGAGGCGGCCGGGCTGGAGCAGCCTGAGCTTCTGCTTTCTTTACCCCTTTAGATTTCTCATTGCTAGCATTGCTCTGCTGGCTGGACAGGGACAACATCTCATCATCTGATGGTTCACTCTCTTCATTCGGCCCCACGCGGCCCCCAGGGCCCCCATGCGACAGGGCAGGATCTAAACAATGTGCCAGAGATAGCTTACATTCACAAACTGTCAAAGAATGTTTGTTTAGACATGTGAAAACGGCTGAAAATGGAAACAAGCAGCCATGAATTAGCATGGCTGCATTCATACGATGCTACTCTAAAGCTATTTGCTTTTTTGTTCAAGTTTAGACATTTCTTCATTAGAAAATCCATTCTGGCCAAGTTCTGGCCCACACTTACTACTATCATCAGCCCATGTGCACCTGTTGAGTGATGGTGATGATAGTGTCAGAGTACAGCCTCAGTTTACCTGAAAATTAACTCAGTGATGATACAGTTATTTGGCCAGTTTTGTCCCAAAATAGAAATAAGTTCAATAGTTCACCTGATAGGTTGTATTTGCCCCTTACATGTGGGGTGCCTCAAGGCTCTATTCTTGGCCCTCTTCTTTTCTCTCTGTACCTACTTCCAATGGGATTCATTTTTAGGAGACATGACATCGCATTCCACTTTTATGCTGATGATTGTCAAATTTATGTGCCACTGAAGCAGCAAAATGCATACTCTGCAAACCATCTTTTAGAGTGCATTGGAGATATTAAGGCATGGCTGTCATCCAATTTCTTGCACCTGAATGATGAAAAGACTGAGGTCATGTTGTTTGGGCCCAGTGACACGTCCAAAGTTAATGTTGATCTGGGTCCTATGAGTCAACATCTGACACTGACCGCAACAAATCTGGGTGTAAAATTGGACAATAATCTTAAACTTGATGCTCAAATTAAGTCAGTAGTCAAGTCCAGCTTTTATCAATTAAGACAAGCACCACTTTGAGATTTTAATCCATGCTTTTATAACTACTCGCTTAGACTATTGCAATGCACTTTATGTTGGGCTGAACCAGACACTACTCACCCGACTACAGATGGTGCAAAATGCTGCTGTTCTACTTTTAGTTGGTGCCAAAAAATGTCAACACATTACACCGATTTTAGCCTCACTTCACTGTCTTCCAGTTCATTTTAGGACCTGCCATACCTGCCGAACCTTCTCCACCTATACGTCCCTACACGCTCCCTTACGTCAGCTGATATGTCACTGTTGATTATCCCAAAGACAAAGAGGAAGATGAAAGGTGACTGTGCTTTTTCAGTCGCTGCCCCAAAACTGTGGAATGATATCCCTCTGCACATCAGGCAGGCTGACACACTCTCTGCTTTTAAATGCTCTCTTAAAACACATTTCTTTTCTTTGGCTTTTAACTCAGTCTGAGATGTTGGCTCTTAATGTTTACTGTTTTAATTGTGATTTTAGTTTTTATATAT
The DNA here is from genome assembly GCA_036984385.1 of Crenuchus spilurus. Taxonomy (NCBI): domain Eukaryota; kingdom Metazoa; phylum Chordata; class Actinopteri; order Characiformes; family Crenuchidae; genus Crenuchus; species Crenuchus spilurus. Next base: position 14,939 of record BRDA01006566.1, read on the forward strand.
GTGTTTTAAACTTGTTTGCTCTTATTTGTATACAGCACTTTGGCCAATGGCATTGATTTTAAAGTGCTTTATAAATAAAGTTGGGTTGAGAGAGTTGAGTTGAGTATTTGGGCCACATGTGGCTGAGTCCAAATGCATGGACAAGAGTCAAATATGACTGCTACTGCTAGGTGGGGTAAGTGCCTTAATTGGGCTGTATTTTGTCCAGAATTGGCTGCTATCTGGGTATAGACACATTTATAACTACACTTCTCTTATCAAATCACATAAATACATGCTTATTCCATTCTCCCCTTATCAGTACCTATTTGTAACTATTTACTATCTACTACATACTATCTGTTCCTCCACTACATCTATAAAGAGTTCTCCACAAGCCGTCTACACTAAGTCTTACCTTCCAGGTCCAAACCTTCCATTTCATCTTAAGCAAGAATGAAAAAGACATTTAGCAGATGGTCACAGCTTAACATGATGCTGAGAGGTTCAGTAGTGTGGTTCAGTAGTGTCTCAGAGAAAGACTTGTGTGTTCTAGACTGTGTGTACAGGTGTAGAGCACTTCAGTAAGTCATGACTGCAGGACTCATAGATCGTAGACATATTTGGCTGTTACCTGCGAGGGCAAGTGCATCCTTGTGTTCCTGGTGGCAGGAGAAAAGCACATTTGGGCTCAGGTCTTTGGTGGGGAACTGCTCCCATGGTGGGGTCAGATCCTTCTGCTTGTCTGTGTTCTCCACCTCAATGTCCAGAAGAACATGGAACAGCTGAGGGTACTTCTCTGGAGAGTCACATGCATCCAAGTCTGACCTGCACACAGACAATGTTCATCACTGCACAGCATGGAGACATATTATTATACATACACATAAGTAGTATGCTAATGTGTTGGTTTAACCCTTTCCAAACCTCTCATGGCAGCCCAGCAAACAGGGAATGTTGCCACAATGCTGTCACCTGTGTCTGGTTTGGTTGATTGGTACTACTAGTTCTGGGCGATAAAACAATATCGAGGTCGCTGTGTGCTCATCTGTTTGTGTGTGAGAAGGAGAAGGAGGGGGGCTCGCTGTGTGTGTGTGTGTGTGTGTGTGTGTCTGTGTGTGTGTGTGTGTGTGTGTGTGAGAGAGAGAGAGAGAGAGAGAGAGAGCTAGAGTGCTAGCATTAGCCTGTTAGCTTGGCTCTCTAGCCTGTTGTTATTTTGGAGTGGCTGCGGCAGCCGGACGCTATAATATTATGTTCTGACAATAAACATTTTAATATTTTAAAAAGTAACATTTCATGTATTTAGTCTGTTGTTTTCAGAAAGATGTTTAAAACTATGACACTGTTAGAAAATTTAAAATTGTGATAATTATCGAGATTGATCAATATAGAAAAATGTATCGCCCAGCTCTAGGTACACAGTAAATGTGCCAGTGTTAAATCAACACTATTAGAGTTAAATGAACACTGGGAGTGTTACATTTTGACACCCTCATTGTTAATTTAACTCTAATAGTGCTGATTTAACACCGACATATTTACTATGTACTACATTATGTTAAATAAACATACCACACTGATTACATTTACTGAATCCATGTGAGCATCAAGGAGAACATCTGGAACCAAACATCAGTCTTCAGATTAGCTCACATCTTATCAACTACATTTTAAAAACTCATTTTTGTTTGTTTATACTGTTTATGTCTATCTACTGATGCGGTTTGGTCCCAGATGTTCTCCTGGATGCTCCTCAGCCATCACATGGGTTCATTAAATTCCATCAGCAGCACATTAATTTAATATAATGTACTGCATAACATAACCAGGCTTTGTATGAGGACTACAAATGGAGAGTTCATTTGCATAAACAAATGTCTGGGCTCTTCATACTGTGTGTAAATTTCATGACCACTGGATGAATAGAAATGGCCCAAAATGACGTCTGGTTCCATTGACTACCATTAAAATTAAGCTTGCTCCTTCTGTAGATTTTATGTTGGAGTTTTTTTCTTTTTGGAAACAAACTCTTCCAAAAACACTAGACTTCCAAAGAGGAAAAGTTTGGAAAGGGTTAAACCAGCATATTTTTTTCAATGTTTTAGCAGATTTTGCTGATTTTCAACACCATAATTGAATAAATAGGTTCACCCCCTACAGGGAACAAATGAAAATGTTTCCTGCACATTTTAGCGCAGTTTCTATTTTTTTAATTTAATGCATTGAAAAAAAAATTTAACATATAATATTTTGTGTGCCATTATATGTACACATTTTACATTAAAATTATTATATTCAGTAAATAATTAACAGCAATAATATAATAGTAATAATAACTTCTGTATTAAAATGTGCCAAAGTTCCCTGTAGAAGACATAGAAAATTAATAAAACCTGATTTATTAAGGATGCACCGACTTTTAGAATGTTTTTACAATTACAAACACACTTACTGCAAAGAGAGAAGTTTAAAGAAATGTGACTGGGTGATCTTTGCAGAGTGTTGTGACTTAAATGAAAGAGAGAGAGATTTAAAACCCAACTTAAGGCATGTTACTTACTTCATAAATTTTAAGAGTGTAGTGCCGGGAGCAATAAAGCCTGTATGGAACTGAATCTGAAATATCTGCGTGTTTGTGACCTGCAAATGATACAAGCAGTTAAAGAAGCAGTTATAATAGCCATAGTGTCAGTGTGATATAGTGTCATTTTGTGGCTAATACTGTTAAAGTCAGAGCTTGATCAACACTAGCAGTGCAGTTATTGCTTTGTCACATATTATGAAAAATCTGATGACACTCTTAAAAATAAAGCTTTCTATGAATGAATGCATAGATCAATCCATGTGTCTAAAAATAAAATGTAGAACAATAAATAACTGGAGTAGAATAAATAATGTGGAGGTTCCTTAACCCTCTGGAGTCAGTGCTTCCGCCAGAAACAAAACCAAAATTCAGCAAAACACTTATATAACTCTGCAAGATTTTATCCTACAAACAAAACTAAACATAATTCAGAAACCTTAAAGGGTCTAATTTTCAAATATATATAGGCCGAATGTAAATATATTTTTAGATTTTTGTGAGAGGAGCTTAAATAAGCAGAGACACGTTTCTCAGCGCGAGTCAGAACGCAGCACATTTTTCTTGCCATTTGCTTCATTTGATGAAGACATGGTAATCCCGTAAAAAGGTGCTCTTCTGAGTGGTCACCTGAACAAAGACTTCTCACACCTCACCTCACACCTCACCCATTAATATTCAACCTAGGACCCAGTTAATGAGTGTAAAACAGAGTGTCACCTCACAGTCAGTTTGTTTTAGAAATAAAACCACATACATTTTCTAAAAACTGTAATGAGCAGTGTGTAGCCAACTCCTCTGTTTATTCAGTTCAGAGCTCAGAAGCCTTGGCTAGAAATGCTTTAGAGTGTGTTTTTTCACAACATATTAGCACATCTGATAATAGGTAAGTTTAGAGCAGATTTAATCAAAAATATAGATTTATGACACTCTTACTGTCACACTGTTGTTGCTGAGTTTGTGCTGAACTAAAGCCTGTGTAACACTTTGGGTGAAAATTATTTTAGATGGGTGTAATTTGTATAAAAGTGACGGAGTGTCAGACTACATCAGAGTGTCTGAAATACCCTCAGACTCCAGAGGGTTAAGCTGTAAAAAGTTTAAACTCGCTTTACAGAAAGCAGTTTATCCATTGAAAGTGGTTCTTCTATGGCAGGGTTGTTCAGCTCCAGTCCTGGAGAACCAGTGTCCAGATCAGTTTATTGGTTTCACTGGTCAAACACACATGAAAATTAACAAATGCTCTCTCTTGGCGGGTAGATGGCGCTCTCTCTCTCTATCACTCTCACATTGCAATGTCCGCTGGCTTAGGCGTCTACTGATTGGTCCAATCGGAGCTGGGGACCCTGTGTGCCTCCTCCGAGCGCGTTAGGCTCTCCAGTGATGGTGTATCAGCGGTGGTTTGAAAAAGAGGTGGTGGCTGCATCACACGCAACGGAGGAGGCTTGTGTTTGCCTGCACCCTCCTAGAGTCAGGGACATTGCAAAGTGATGGGGAGAGGCCTAACGGAGGGGATGGGCTAATTGGCTACCACTACATTGGAAAGGGAAGGCAAAAACCTAGAAATAAAAAAAATAATAATAATAAAAAATAAAAAAAATTAACAAATGACTTAAAGAGAAGTGCTGGACAATGGCCCTCCAGGGCTGCACCTGGTCTAAGGCACCATAACAACAAACACCTTTTAGTTCTCTTTATCTTTATTTTTAAGAGCATCTGTTTAAGTCTCACTTGAAACATGTTTGAACACTGGAAGACATTCCTCATTAAAAATCTGACCCCTACCTTGGCCTGTAGTGCATGAGAGCGCATGTGATAGACAGAGATCACCACATCTCCTTGGACACTCACGCCTAGAGAAAAGAGCACCTTTCCCTCCTGCACTCTGTACTCTCTGCAGGGGGCGACAGAGGGAGGGCAAAACACAGACATTTCTAAACACAGCTCCACTGTTAACAATATATAACATTAAGACCTCCTTGTATCTACACTCACTGTCCATTTTAGCTCCACTGATAATACAGGTGCGCTTTGTAGATCTACAATTTCAGACTGTAGTCCATCTGTTTCTCTGTATACTTTATTATTCACCTTTCACCTGTTCTTCAATGATCATGACCTCCACAGAGCAGCTATTATTTGAGTAGTCAATCATTCTCAGCACTGCAGTGACACTGACGTGGTGGTGGAGTGTTGGGCTGGTATAGTAGAGGTGCTGATGTTTTTAACACCTCAGTGTCACTGCTGGAGTGAAAATAGTGCACCAACCTAGTCTATCCAGCCAACAGCATCGTGTGACCACAAATATAAAAAATACAAAATGACAATAGTTCACCAGACCCCCAGCTCACCTCATCCTCTCATACTCCTGCGCTGTGGAGAAGATCTTGGTCTCGCCAATCAGGACGTCACAGAATGGACGACAGCCACTGCGCTGTTTGTTGAAGCAAGGGATGGGACTCATGGTGACCGATTTGATGACCAGTGGTTTAGAGTGGGGCACTGTGGGTTTCTCTGACACCATGCTGCACACATAACCTACATACCTGAATACACACAGAGGAACATCAGATACGTCATTAATCACAGGAACTACAGCACAAATAGTAACTGACATTATTTAGGCTGATATCATCCATCAACCATCAAGAGGTTAATTATTAGGGTCTTTGACGTAGGCCACGGATGCAGCGCAGGTCTGCAGCATTCATTCTAAAGTAGACACTGCTGGACTGATGGGCAGCAGAGGCAGGCAGGGCACCCTTCCCCCTGCCCCCAAAAAAGGCAGGACCAGGTTCTAACTTGGTGTTGGTGGGGAGGAAGGAGGATGACAGCGACGAGTCAACGCCCGTGGAGGCAAATTGTTTCCTTTTAAAGTTGAGTAGTAGCTCCTGATTGGCCAGGAAGCCTATCTGGCTTAGGTAAACACTGATGAGTGCTGCAGCGTTCAGTTCTTATTGCATAAATTACGTGTCTGCTTCCATTTCGACAAATGTAAATGTTTTACATTTGACAGAAAGCATATAAAAAAGTCACATGACTGCTGGGGGGTGGTTTACCTTCTATGTGAAGGCCACAGGCCAGAGCCTGGTCTCTTGGCGCTGAGTAGCTGCATGGCAGGCACAGGGTTGGCGAAGAGGTGGCAGAAGCAGAACATGGCACACACCAGCACACCTGATGGACCTCTGCCATCCTGAAATAAACACGGAGCACCGATCAGATTTATAATGTTAATCGCACAAAACAGTTCTGCAGATGACAGCCAGTAGATCAGTGTCTGAGGCATCAAGAGGATTCAACTTCTCCTTTAAAAATAAGTATTTTATTATATATATATTCTTCTGTTAAACGCCCAGATTTAACCTGAAATAAACAAAACTGGTGTAGATCTGTTATATCGGAGGAGATCAGATATAAGATAACCCACTTACATGAGGAAGGACAAACTCATCATCAGATAAACAGCACCTTCACATTTCAGAGACGTTTCTCTGAACTTCAGTTCTCAAGTCTCACAAAACAAGAGTCTCTCAAGGGAAACAATAACTACAAGACTGTCTAATGCTCTACATATAACAGTGTTTGGTTTAGATCTTCTCCATGATGTTCCTCAACTAGAGCTGGGCAATATGGCCAAAAAATTTATCACGATATTTTTTTATATATTGATCGATCTCGATAATTATCACGATATAAAATTTTCGTTAATAAAATTCAGAGCAGAAAAGGAATAGCACTAGAGAGATGTTGTTTGCTTGTTTCTCTGCTCACATCACAGCTGTTTATGCTCGTTTCTCTTGTGCTGCGTGATTACGGTGTAACCGTTGGCGGTGCTGGTGAGGAGGATCTAACGGGCAGCAGTATCAGACACTGCTCGGGAGACTCTCTCTAAACTCAGTTCTCAAGAATACAAGCACACACTGAAACTCTCAGCTGCTCTCCTCTCTCCCTCCCCAACTGCACACAGTTCTGTTTGTAGACCCGCCTCTACAGTGCAGCCACTGGACGGGCGATGTTCCTGCCAATGCACCAATCCGGGGAGAGGGGTGGAGCGCTCTATAATATCAGACAAATCAGACCGTTCCTAACACAACATGCCACTCAACTTTTGGTACAAGCTGTGGTTATCTCACGCCTCGATTACTGAAACGCTGTGCTAACAGGCCTCCCAGCCTGCACTATTAAACCACTACAGGTGGTCCAGAATGCAGCAGCACGTCTGGTTTTTAACCATCCAAAACGGGCACATGTCACCCCACTGCTCATTGAGCTACACTGGCTTCCGATTGCTGCCCGGATCAAACACAAAGCCTGCACGATCGCCTATAAGGTGATGACAGAGCAGGCTCCCTCTTATCTGCACTCGCTCTTAAAAGCTTATGTCCCGGCCCGGTCGCTGCGCTCCTCCACTGAACGTCGCCTTGCTTTGCCTAACATTCACACAAAGCAATCCAGACTTTTCTCCTCAGTAGTTCCCAGATGGTAGAACAAGCTGCCTACCACCACTAGAGCAGAGGTGTCCCTCACTGGGTTCAAGAAACTCCTAAAATCTGAGCTCTTCAAAGAGCACCTGCTCTAGTGATCCCAAATACTCCCCATGAGTCCTGATATGCACTCAGCATTCGATATCCAAATGTTAATTCTTTAACTTTAGTATTTTTCTGCATTTGTACTTTTATACTATTGTAAGTCGCTTTGGATAAAAGCGTCCGCTAAATGTAATGTAATGTAATGAACTTGTATGATAACCACAAATACAACTGAATTGTGATAAAATCACAGTTGTATAGAGAAAATCCCTACTTAATGGTGGGAGTCTGGATACAAAGCTGTACACTCCAAAGCTCTGTTGAGAAGAGCAGAGACACAAGTCTGGAAATGGAGACACACCAGAGTAAGAAGTGTATTTTCTTACCGAGCAAGTGATCACACACACGTTCTTGGGGTTCTGCTTGAGCCAATTGTGCATGTTCTTACACACAGCAAAGAGATTGTGAAGGCTGGGGGCTTGTTTGGATGGCCAGTTGCATTCTGATACCTGGAGACAGAGGGAAAGTAAGACAATCAGATATGGAAGAGAGATAAAGAACTGTGTAATAGTTCTGATAAAATCACAATAATGTCATTTATCCTTTAATCTTAGTGTAGAAAAAAGACTAATCAGTGTTTACAGCAAGAGAGTCTTTAATAATCTATAGAGTTGCCTTAGCTAGAAATGGTCCAAAGCCAAAGTTGTCATAATAATAATCACAAGACAATAGAGTGGGCGTTTATTGTGATGCTCAATATGGGAAAGACAGTATTTACATTGGCACTATAATCTACTATAAAGAAGACTTGGCGTACTACAATTGTGTAGAAAAATCAGGTCTATGTCAGAGCTCATTGAGCTGTTGTGGAATGACAAAATGGACAGTTTTCTAAAATCTCACACACTGTTCTTTTGTATTTTCTGATGATGTTCACTTTTTCATGAAAGCAGGAAACTTGGTAAACTTCTACAGTTTGAGGCTCTAAACATTTTCAGAGACTAAGCCATCAATCAATCCTTTAAAATGTATTTATATAGCGCTTTTCACAACGGACGTCGTCACAAAGCAGCTTTACATAATTAGCATCAGGCAATTTGAATCAAAACCCAATGTGAGTAAGCCAAAGGCTACAGTGGCAAGGGAAACTCCCTCAAAGAAACCTTGGGAGGAAACAAGACTCGCAAAGGGGATCCACCCTCCTCTGATCAAACTACTGACATCATCAGTTAAGTCTGACATTGTGCTGTAGTGTAAAACAATAATAACATTAATAATAGTGATATTTGCATCCAAACGGGGTTAAATTAAAAGTGCATCAGCCTGGAAGCATCTGTCTGATCATTGCTAGTAGGAGTCCATTTCTACTTCAGTGTAATTGATGGCCACAAAAATGCCTCCTGTCAGCCAATTACAATCATTTGCAACATCATACACGATTATGGTGACTAGATAAGGGTGAATTCAGTTTATGATGATAAAAAAGGCATCACTGTAATCCATAAGGGCAGACATAACTTTTCATATTTCCTATGTTATGGTTTGAATCCTGAGAGGTAACATATAACCTAAGCTGTAGTTGGGACAGTATGAAAGTTGGGACAGTATGTAAAATGCATACAGTGTTTCTTACATTTACTTTAACATTTATTTCACTGCAGACAGTATGAATTGAAGATATTTCATTTTTGTCTGGTCAACTGTTAATATACTTTACATCCATTGTTGCAATTCAGGCCTGCAACACTCCAACACAACTAGCAACACCAGTTGGAATGAAGGAAACTTAGTAATTAGGTAAAAAAATAGATTTCAAACAGGTGATGGCAACATGTGAGTGTAATCATCATTTGCTTTGAGTCTTTGAGGATCAGAGATGGGTAAACGATCTCCAGTTTGTCAACAAATGTGTGAGAAAATTATTGACGTGACGCCCACTGCTCTTATGAGCCAGCCTTGCTCTCCATCACTCACTGCTGGGACTACGCGTCCCCTGTGTTCCAAACTACACCTCCCATCAGCCATTACTCTCTCCAGTCCATCCATCTGTAGTGTCCCCCACACTATCCAAACTTCAGTACCCACAATCCTTGAAGGACCCCTCTAGTCAGGTAATTCCCATCTCAGCTGTGTTCACTTCATGTGTCATCAGCTTCCCTATAAAACCCTTTTCCCACTTCAGTCATCCAAAGTTCTTACTGAGTGTATTTCTGGTTTGCCTTCCTATGTTTTTGACTTTGACTTAGCTCTAGCCCTTGTTAGCCTCTTAGCCTTTGTCTAGTTCAGTCGGTTTTCCTGTTAGCCTAGCCTTGTTTATTTCAGCTCTATTTTGTACTTACTTGTTCTGTTTTGGATCTCCAAACAGTGTATAGCCTTTTGATCTGTTTGTTATCCCTTTGGCCTCTGTTCTGTTAGTTTAGCATTAGCCCATTAGCTTTTATGAAGAAAGTGAACATACCACCCCAAATTACATGTCACCTGTACACAGTAAATATGCCAGTGTTAAATCAACACTATTAGAGTTAAATTAACACTGAGGGTGTCAAAATGTAACACTCTCAGTGTTAATTTAACTCTAATAGTGTTGATTTAACACTGGCAGATTTAATGTGTATTGCTATAATGTATAGTTTTTTTTTTTAAAAAGAGCAATAGACATTGAGCAAACATTTAAAATTAATTGTATGTAATAAATACAAACATTGTATTTAATTGTATGCATGTACACTGCCGGTCAAAAGTTTTTAGAGCACCTCAATTCTTCCATTTATTTAATTATTGAAAATGACTGAGTTTAATGTGTCATTGTTCTCTGAAATGAAAGCTAAGGAGTTGAATAAGAACTCATGGAATCAATTTATAGACAAAAATGTGTCTAAACTTTGGACAAAAAGCAGCACCTTTGTCAGATATAACAGCTGAACACACTCGTGACATTCTTTCTACAAAAGACATCAAATATTATTCAGACAGTTCTTCACTAATCTGCTGCAGAACGTCACATAAATGTTGGCACTTGTAGGTTTGCGTTGCTTTTCACTTCATCACAAATCAGCTGGATGGGGTTTAAGTCTGGAGGCTGTGCTCCACTCCATGTTTTCAAGCTGACCATCTTGTTGTTTGTTCCTGAGGTGGTTCTGGCAGAGCTTGGACTGATGTTTTGGGTCTTTATCTTGCTGTAAGATGAACCCCTGACACACTAGGTGCACCAGAAAACATTCTACAACTGTTCTAAAACTTTTGACCGGCAGTGTATATAGAATCTTAAAATAAATAAGATTTAATTGTATACAATCTGTTATGATTTCTATTAAATTACCATCCCTGTAAACTGGATTCGTGTATTTGAATTAATAGAAAATTGACATACAATTGAAAAGTTCAGATTTTTGGCACAATTATGTTGTCAAGTGTGTGGTCAGTTACCACCTGCAAAAATGTCAACATCTTTGTTCTTATAACAGAAAACTCATTGACCTGATCTATAATAGAAGTCAGTGGGTAGTAGCTGAATTGGCATTAAGCGTTTATGCAAAACAAACAATCACATGACGTTTTAATTTCTCAGAGCTGTTCATATTGAGTCAGTGAGTTCTCACTTCAAGCAGGAAAATGCACTGAAGCTACTGATCGTGGTAATGGAAGGTGTGATATGATCAGGTTGACTTTAGCAGAACTTCTGCAGAACTTCCTTAGACATTCTTATCCTTGTTTTCCATCAGTCAGAGCTACAGCTTATCTTTCCTGAGGATTCTGTATCTGCTCTCACCCTGTTGGAGAACTTGGCTCCGCGATAGTTTCTCTGGGACAGGTTGAAAACAGTGTAGTGGTCAGCATGACGTGAGTCTAGGAAAGAGCGGATGTCCTCCACATGATTCCTATAGCCCAGCTCCACTGCTTCAGCAGGATATGACATCACTGAATGAGCAACAGGACAGAATTACATCAGCAGATCATCATAACAAGACTCTCTCTGCTTCTAACAGTAGTGGAGTGACTAGAATCTTATGGCGTAGCTGGTGTTGTTATGGTTAAAGCAGTACAGGTTACAATGATTGAGTATTTATTTAATTTTGTTTTATGAGTTCAGATGATGGATGGATGTGTGGATGGAGTAAAGACGTTGATTGGTAAGCACAGCCACTGCCCTAACAAGACTACAAGTGGTTGTGGCATATTAAAACTTTAATCCAAAGACTGAATTCAGAAATTAACTTAATAGTACAAACAATTTATCATAAACATATAATAACATTAATACTAATACTAATAATAGTAATAATAACAACAAAACCAAAATGTGCCACAAGCAGATGTCAGAGTGTGATCACAGCGTGTACAGAGATAAAACACAGCACAGTCAAACAGAAAGTGAGTGACCAGCAATGACCTCAGACCCACTCAAGGACAGTGTGTGCTCTAATAACAACTGCGTACTGAACAAACAGATAGAAAAACAGGTAGACAAACAGACAGATAGATAGATATATAGAGCAATGTCAATTATCATACACTCATACACATCTAAATCACTCATGTAAAACACAAACTATAAAACGTACAATATTTTAGACACAATAATAATAATAATAATAATAATGACAATGATGTTAATAATAATAATAATAATAATAATTATTATTATTATTATTATTATTATTATTATTACAAGTATTATAGTAATAATAATAATAATAATAATAATAATAATAATAATAATAATAATGATGAGGATGATAATCATAATAATAGTAATAATAATAATAATAATAATAATAATAATAATAATAATAACAATTACACAGTAAATATGCCAGTGTTAAATCAACACTATTAGATTTAAATTAACACT
>BRDA01006569.1:20214-36858 GCA_036984385.1 Crenuchus spilurus
TAGTACAACTCTAGTATTTTTCGCATCTGTACTTTCCCACTATTGTAAGTCGCTTTGGATAAAAGCGTCCGCTAAATGCAATGTAATGTAATGTATTAAAAATATCCACACACAGCATGACAACGAAAAAAAACGGTGTACAGACACTACTAAGCACTGTTTTGTTTAATTAATATAGTGTTCACTTAAAAAAATATGTCTGTTTTTGACAGATTTGGTGGTATTTTCCAGTTCTGGCTTTTAGCTTTTAACAAATTTTAACAACGTGAATCCTAACAGGCTAGTACGCTAACTGACCTTTTACTAAATATTACTCTCTAAAAAGTAGAAAAATACTTTTAAAAATCAATATTTTCTAAACTAAAGGTAATATGCAGTCAAAATGTGGTAAAAAGTTTTATCAATTTGTTATTATTTTAACATTTTTGCCTTTTTTTAACAAAAGCCTCTAAGCATGTAATTACTGATTTGTTTGTTAAAAGAAGTGTTTAGTTTGAGAAATGTCTTTTAAAAAAAAAATGTTATTTTTTCACAGTTTTGGTTTTTAGCTTTTAACAAAGTTATCAAAGCAAATGCTAACAGGCTAGTATGCTAACTGACCTTTTGACAATATATTACTCTTTCAAAAGTACAAAAATCCTATGAAATTATGGAAAATATGGAATCAAAATGTGGCATAACTTTGTTTTTATAATGTATTATTATGGAGATCTTTTTTCACTAAGATGCTTGACAATTGCCCCGTAGCCCTTTTCAGCCTTGAGAAGGTTTACAATCTTGTCTCTGGTGTCTTTGCACAGCTCTTTCGTCTTAGCCATGTTAGTAGTTGGGAATCTTTGAGGGCCAGAATGTTTGCTGATTGGCAGGTGTTCAAATACTTATTTGAAGCAGTAACACACAAATAAATGATTAAAAAATCATACATTGTGATTCCGGATTTTTTCTTTTAGATTATGTCTCTCACAGTAGACATGCACCTAAGATGAAAATTTCAGACACCTCCATGATTTCTAAGTGGGAGAACTTGCAAATTCGTAGGGTGTTCAAATACTTATTTTCCTCACTGTAAGCTTTCTAATTGAGAATGTAATTGGATGCAGGTGTTTACAGGGTTATAATAATAATAATAAGTTAATATACATGGACATATTCTAGTCAGATTGAACTATTATTACAGATTATCAGGCTGTATGTATATGTAGCCACTGGGAATGAAAGAGAACACTTCAGAGTGTCCCAAACTAAGTATGGCACAATAATGGAAGATTTAGGTCTGTTAGTGTTTGTTGGTGAATGTTAGCATGCCCTGGACTTTAAATATCATGCCGTACACTGAGGCAGAATGGGGTGATAATCTGTCCTATCACACTTTGAATGGTAAAGAACATGATATAGTGCCATATACTTATAAATAGATGGTGTTATGAGCTGAGTCTGAACATCTGAGGAGCTGTAAGTAGTTCTCTGTGCCCTCGTACCTCACAGTGTTTAACTGCGACAAAGAAGTCCCACTGGTGATTCTTCTCCTGGTATTACAGGGCGAGATTTATTCAGACTGTCATTTCTGTCACATCATGAAGCAAAAATGAGTTCCTTGAAAGTAGCAAAATGGATCTGAGGTCTCTACATTACGTTCTGGTCAAGCTGAAATTTATTGTCAGGCAGCTTCATTTAGATGTTCCTCTTCCCAGTCAAATTGATATATTAAACTCTGCGGTACTCGCTATCTGAAAGTTGAAAGCATATGTTTCATAAGACTTCACAGCCACTGAGGTGCAAAAACCCATCCTGTGCTGGTACTCTTACAGTTGGCACCTATGTAGTGTATTTTATAACATTCCTTAAGATGTGCGACTGAACTTACAATTACAAAACTTTTGAAGTTTCTAAGTCTAAGTCTGTGTATTATGAAGTCAATAGTTCAGATTCTTACATTTGATTGATTGATGCATGTTCATATCATAGACTGTATGGCTCAAACCCACTGTGAACATACTTAAGATTAAGACTAACCAATTTGCCAATGTGATTTTCACACATTGACTTCCACATTTAACCCATTCGTGCAGTGAAACACACACACACTAGTGAACACACTAGGCTGTGAGAATTTGTGCCCGAAGCGGTGGGCAGCCCTTATCCACCAGCGCCCGGGGAGCAGTTAGGGGGTTAGGTGCCTTGCTCAAGGGCACTTCAGTCATGTCCTGTCTGGTGATCGAACCAGCGACCTTCTGGTCACAAGACCAGATCCTTACCACTAGGCCATGGCTGCCCTCATACTTGACACCACAATGATAGCCAATACAAAATACAAAACAATAAATTCTGCATTAACACACCAAATCACTGAAAACCAATATGATGATAATAGAATCATTGTTGATAATCATGTGTTGTGGCTTAGCATGTTCGCCTCTCAGCGTTGAGGTCTTTGGTTCAAGTCCCCATCTGGGTAAACTTTACATGTTTTTCCTGTGTCTGCATGTGTTTCCTCCAGGAGTCTGGTTTCCTCCCTCAGTCCAAAAACATGGAGGTCAGGTGAACTGGGTACCCTAAATTGTGTGTGTGTGTGTGTGTGTGTGTGTGTGTGTGTGTGTGTGTGTGTGTGCACCCCGCAATGGATTGGCGCCCTGTCTTGGGCTCAGTTAGGATAATGTACTACCCTGCGCCCGGTGAGGGGGTTAGGGAACTAACCTGATCAGGATTAAGTGGATGGGATAATGGATGTATGCTGCTTGCATGGGTTACTAAGAGTACTTAAAGATTAAGTAAGAACCTGGTTTTGCTTAACCTGAGAGGCTGGTAAATTGTTTTCTTAGAACTATACTAAACAACAGGCTAAATGTATCTTCCAAACTTTTTCAGTTATATTCAGTGAATTCCCTGGAATTTTCCTTTGAAACTTTGTTAGACATTTGAGGTTTTTTTTTTTTTTTTTCAATGCAGGGGTTACAATTTTAGGGAGCAATTTGACATTCAGTCAACAGCATTAGCTTCGGGCTAATTTAAGACTGGGAATCACGCCAAGATACTAAAGGAAGGGCATAATTTGTAAGTAAGTAAAAACTACTTGTAAAGTGACATTTGCTGATATGTTTGCATCACAAACACTGATATATTGTCTGGTTCATTCATTATCACACCCGCTTAATCCTTATCAGGGTCGCGGTTAGTCCCCTACCCCCTCACTGGGCGCAGGGCAGGGCATTACACCATTCAACCAAGCCCAGGATAGGGTGCCAGTCCATCGCTGGGTGACACACACACAATTTTTAGAGTACCCAATCCACCTGACCTCCATGTTTTTGGACAGTGGAAGGAAACCAGAGACCCCGGAGGAAACCCACGCAGACACGGGGAGAACATGGAAACTCCACTCAGATGGGGAATCGAACCCAAGACCCCAGTGCTGAGAGGCGAACGTGCTAACCACTAAGCCACCGTGCCGCCCATTGTCTGGTACAATGACCACAGTGGGCCATGACAGCGTAGTTAATAACGTTACTCTAAACAAACTAAATTTCTAAGAATGTGTAAGAATTGTTTATTATAAAAAAATCAGCAATAAGATACTTGAGACTAGTATTCATGTGATTTTATCATAAGTATGGTTTTAGGCACTTTCATGGTTTATTATTTTAATACACATCATTAATGTTGGAACAAAATTTTGTATCTCTAAAATTAAAATGTATTTTTTTTATGTTTAATAGAAGTCAATGTAAAACATTTGAAATCATTTTGAAGCATTTATTTTATTAATTTCACGTTGAACATTTTTAACATTGCAAAATTCATCTTACGCTTCCAAATTACACAAAACATTAAAAAAGAGATACAAGGTTTTATCCTGACAGTGATGCAAAATCAGGTGATTTCCCTGATTTTAAATTTTAATTTTAATTTCTTTTGTAAATAAAGAAAATGGTAAAGTTCAGCTGTTAAGATGTGGTCACATTAACTCTCAAAAACCTAACACCTACAAAACCTGAATTTACTGAGTGTGTGCATCCCTAATAGCATCAGATCAGATCAGATTAGATTAGGTTTTGCAACAGGTGTACATATCATTAGCCTCAATGGAAGCTGATAAGTAAGAAATGACACTGTTCATATGTGAGGTACAAAAGTTTTAGAACACCCAAATTTTTCCAGTTTTGTATGTAAAATGATTGAGTTTAATGTCTCATTGACTCTGAAATGAAAACACAGGAGTTAAATAAGAACTCAGTGAATCAGTTTATAGACCAAAATGTGTCTAAACTTTGGACACAAAGCAGCGCCTTTGTCAGATATAACAGCTGAACACACTCCTGACATTCTTTCTACAATAGACATCAAACATTCTTCAGACAGTTCTTCACTAATCTGCTGCAGAACGTCACATAAATGTTGGCACTTGTAGGTTTGCTTTGCTTTTCACTTCATCCCAAATCAGCTGGATGGGGTTTAAGTCTGGAGACTGTGCTCCACTCCATGTTTTCAAGCTGACCATCTTGTTGCTGTTTCCTGAAGTAGTTCTGGCAGAGCTTGGACTGATGTTTTGGGTCATTATCTTGCTGTAGGATGAAGCCCTGACACACTAGGTGCACCAGAAACTGTCTAAAACTTTCTAATGTATAACGTGTATAAGCCTATGAAGTACATAATTAGTTTTTAAGCATACATGACATCTATCAGAACATTCTCTCAAGAAGGTAAATTACAGATTGAAATGACTGATGAGTATGCAGACTGTAACAGAGTGACCAGCATGCAGGTTTCGGTCTAATTCAGTACTGCTTTGTTTCTGTTGTCAGATTTCGTGTAATCTTTAATAGAGTATATTTTGATATTATGCCATTATAGTCATGCTGAGCGTCACAAATATCTGAGATCTGTTCTAAACAAATCTCAATTGATTTTGCCATCGGGACAAATTAGAAGACAAAGGCTTTTGTTCAGTGGGCTGATGTGGGGACGTATCTACAGCAACATTGCTGCGAATAGATGTTATAGAGACTGTTAATTTAACATCTGTGTGCCCATTTTCTTAATGTCTTATTACGGTTACTTAACTGACTTATTACTTATCAGATGCCCACCAACAACCAACTAATGTGACCTGCTCCAGATACCCTACTCTACTGCCCACATTGGAGTTCATATGGACTTTCTGGCCATTATCATTGCTACCACTGTCATCATCATCCCTGTCCCACTACTGTCACCATATCAGTTCACCTGAACATTACAACAACATCATATGATTATGATTCATCACAAACTTAGAATTAGCAGACCAGAGAAGGATGGGTCCCCCATGTGAGTCTGGTTCCTCCCAAGGTTTCTTCCTTCAGCTCTGAGGGAGTTTTTCCTTGCCACTGTCGCCGTTGGCTTGCTCACCGGGGATTAGGGATTAATGATTTGATGTCTGTTATTACTAACCCTGTAAAGCTGCTTTGTGACATCAGTTGTAAAAAGCGCTTTATAAATAAATTTGATTTGATTTAATTTGATTTGATGCCATTATGTCTTAAATGATCTTTTACGATGAATCTGCAGTGTGCATTTAACATTAATAATTGGGTTCATTTTGTATCAAATTCAACTGTATTTTAATGTTCTTTTAGTCAGTTCTCCGTCTTTTCATATGGAGATATTTTTCATTACTTTCCCAGAGTTCTTGTGGGTTTCCTTGATCTATTAAAGTAGAGCTATTTTCCCCACTTTTAATCTCAATGTCCTTGTTTCTTTCTTTAAGAATTTTGACTTTGTCCCAAATATTAGCTCATGAATCCTGTTATTCTCCCATTCAGGGTACTTTCCCTTTTTATACTGTTTATGCAGCTGCCAATCTTCCAGCCCCCGCAGAGATATTATGAGCTGCTAGTCTCTGACCTAAGGCTTCTGTCCACTGCAGACATTTTTCCCAGAGATTTCTTAGATTGGGATTCTTCTGGGATGCCATTTGATTGGCTGTTCCTGAATGCAGCGGTTATGCTGAAGGTTTATTCTAATGTTATTCATTAAGTGTACAGGGACGGCAGTAGCACTTCAAACCCTCTCTCTGTGATAATGTCTGAGCATCAGAGAAATAATACCAGTCTTGGTGGGTCTATCTGCTGAATTATGCATCACACATAAAACACTTTTTTACCAAAGTGGAGGCAATTGTAGTCCCTTGGTTTCTGAAGTAGCAAGACTGACCCCAGGCTGCTTTTGCCCTCATTTAAATCAAACCTCATTGCTTTCTGCCGGTCAGCTGATCTCACTGTCAATGGGCAGCGAGCCCTAACTGTAGATGCTGTTTACAACCACAAGTCTTGCAAACAAACATGGCAACATCAAATGTAATGCTATTAAACAGAGCAAAGCTGAATAAAGTCGACCAAAATATGCAAAGATGATAAAGTAAAATGACCAAATACACTCAATCCATTAATATCACAGGAAACAACACCTCCAGCAAGAACTATAGTTTCTCAACAGGCTGGCATTGCCAAGCACCAAAACAAAGATTGTTCCCAAATAGCACAAAGGGTTAGAATACAGTGGTAACCCTACTTACGAGTTTAATCCGTGCAGGAGCCGAGCTCGTTAGCTGGTTTGCTCGTTAGCTGGATGCATTTTCCCCATAAGAATACATGTAAAACTGATTAATCCGTGTCAGCCGGCCAATATACAGTATACTTTAATATGCTAAATAATGTGTTTATATGGGTTTTTAAAACATAAACGAGACGACGACGACACTCGTGTAGGCTGGTGGCTAAGGAGGACAGGAGGACGGGCGTACGTGTATGGCATGGTTACACTTATCATATGAAAAGTAAAAGTAAAATGTATCTAACTTTCTTGTTCACTACCTTTTGCTAATACTTTCACTGGACAGTGGTCAAAGGCAATGATTGACCTCTTCTTCTATGCAAGCATCTAGGGGATGCTACGACTGCTGCGCCCCTAGTGGTTGGCATAATTGAACTAATTTACACTACTTGTTACTTGGAATTTTACTCGTTACCTAGAACAAAAATATTCCGAGATCTTGACTCGTTACCTGGAATACTCATTAGTAGGAATGCTCGTAAGTAGGGTTACCACCGTAGCAGAGTTCAGGTGGTGAGTGCAGTTTGTATATTTAGAACTGTATATACTGTATTGTTAGGAAGGGGTGGAGCAGGCGGATGCTACGTGTGACGAATGAGAACATGAAGACAATACACATAATAGGTTGACTACACAATGACTGACAGTGGGACACTGCAAAACTTGGGCGGAGACGTGACGTAGCTCGTGGACAATGTAAACATCCCAGCAGGCACAATGACGTGACAATGTTCTGATAATGTACAATAGGTTCTGTGCCTGCTGGGATAAGGCACATGGAGAAAACAGAGACAAGGCTGTGATGGGAGGTTTCACATGTATTTTACATCTTACATTTAAATAATAGTGTAGAAGCATGTGGAACTTCTGCTCAAGTTGTTAGATATGACTAAAAAGTATACATTCAAAGACTACATATGGTACATATATATAGACATATATATATATGGACAGACCAGCTTACTGTAGCATTTCTACTGGAAAAACATTTATTTGCATTCACATTTACAATGCATGAATTAGACCATTAGAAGTGTTGGGATATGATTTGCAAGCTTTATATAGAAGGCACACTGCATGCAGGAACTTAATTGTGATATACAGGGTATCCTGTTTGCTTATTTATCCAGACAATCACAAAATTCTGAAGATATGGTGATAAAATATGGATTAAATACCTCAGACTATGTGAAAAAAACTGACATGTATGATTACACTGCAGGTAGACGGGAGTTCATTTCTGATGACGCATATCTGGCTGTTGGAGTAGAAGCCGGCGCCCATCCAGTCAATGTCACTGGAGGCCTGCTACTGCAGTGAAACTTTAAAGCCATCTGTTATTCTTAAGTATTCTTAGCATATGGAAGATCAGTAGCTGAGCATGCATTAACGGTGCCAGTGGGGCTCGGTACAGCCTTAGTCACCAGGGAGGCCAGTGTGGATTTACATTTGTTAACGGGAAGGTAGAGCTAGCTTGGAGGGGGGTGGGTCTGGGACGCCAGACTTCACTGTTGAGCCTTCTGGAGGTGTTGAGGGCTCAATTCAGTGAAACACGAGGGAAGGTGCCTACCTGATGACCCCTGTGAAGAGCTAGTAATGCAGTGTGTGGTTTAGGTACTCATGTGATGGGCTCAATGAGTAACCATAGATGTTAAAGGTAGCTGTTTGCTGATTGGATCATAAATGGCCACAGCAACCATAGGGTGTAGCTGTAGGATTGAAACAATAGGATTGTGTGGCTGCTGGTAGTAAGAGAGAGGGGTGGGCCCTATGTGAAGCTCTAATGGTTTGGCATAGGATATTTTACATCTTATCTTGTGTATGATTCTAATTACATTAATAGCTGTATTTACATTTACAATACCCAAAGTGAGCTAAATTTTGGCCAGTGCTTGAGGAATATGGACTGACCATTTAGATAGATAGCCCCTCCATTTCTGCTAATCAGATGCTAGCATTCCTAAACATAGTCTTCAAATTATCTGCTCCAAAAATAAAACAAATATTGGTGGGGAAAGTTCTTTCTACCCAAAATATTGAAAGGGACATGTCCCTAAAATCCATATGCAAGCTTGCCCATGGCCCAAGAGATCTGAGGTATGGAGAGAAGCATTGTAGTAGGCACATAAGATAGATGAACATTTATAGACCGTTAGAGTGCAAGGAAGTGGACGTTCAGTCATGGTTCTCTCCCCCAAAATGAGATATTTCATAACTTGAGTGTTAGCACACCAAATAACTCTTCCAAAATATAATATTTGCCAAAAGATGATCATTCACAAATGTAGGCACTAGTGAGGAAGTGGTATTTTTGTACTGATGAGTATTAGCTGTTGTGTGAAGATGATCTGCTGCCGTGCTTTCCCAGCAGGAAACTTCACACCCTACCAATCATCTTATGTACAGACTAGAGGAAGCCCACACCAACATACACATCAAAGCTCATATATGCCCCCCTACCTGCAGTTGTAATTGGCCCTGGAAATGGAATTGGAAAAAATCCACAAAATTCAGCAGCCACATTAAATAGGGAGCTTTCATGCTTTTGTGGCAGATGCTTCAACATCAATGAGAAGAGAAGAGAGGTGTTGGCCTCATTTGCTGGAAAGACTTGCAGTATCATTGGCTCCTTGTATCTTCCCAGTTATTATCTGTGTATGATTTGTTTACATTGTAATAGCTATTTATTCAATTCATTAACGATTGTATTGTAATTATTTGTAGACTAATTTCAGCTGCTGTTTCCACTCTCTAAGCCTGCTAAGGGTGAAACTGTAATGAAAATGAAGATTTGTTTTTGCAATCATTGTCCTAATAGGATCTGAAATTCTTTACACAGCGTATTAAAGTGTTCAGACAAAAATATCTCGTATAGTCCCCAGTGGCTGTGTGTTATTGTCAGTGATATTCATCTGGACCAGGTCTCATCTTGTTTTATGAAAATGATTAAATCATTAATGGTAGTGTACACTAAAAGTGTTGGTTCTTTAAGGGTTCTTTAGTAAAGAAACGGGTTCTAAATAGAACTATGAAAACTCAAAGATCACAAACGTGTTTTTTTTTTTTTTTGCATGGTGAAAGGGTTCTTCAGATTGATGAGGAATATGCTGTAGATGGTTATATAGAGAAGTCTTTTGAAAATGGTTCCATGTAGCACAAAAAGGTTCCTCAATTATTAGAAACTTGACATCGTAATAATAGCAGAACACTTTTTGGGGCTATATTAGTATATCATACTGTATATACTGTATATTATATAACCTTTTCAAAAAGGTTCTGTATGCAAAACATCCCTCATCAATCTGAAGAATGCTTGCACCATGC
Source organism: Crenuchus spilurus (assembly GCA_036984385.1). Lineage (NCBI taxonomy): Eukaryota > Metazoa > Chordata > Actinopteri > Characiformes > Crenuchidae > Crenuchus > Crenuchus spilurus. The sequence continues at coordinate 30,127 of BRDA01006569.1, forward strand.
AAAGAACCCTTTGAGTTCTTTGAGTGTTCATGGTTCTATATGTCAAACTATTTTCTTTCCTAAAGAATAATTGAATTTTTTTAAAGTGTATGACTATGAATACTATCTACAACAGTGAGATAATCAATATTGTGGTGTTTCATTTGATGGTTCTTTAAAGACCTGCAACCCTGATCAGGATTGAATGGATGGTTGGTTGTTTGGTTGGTTTGGTTGGATGGTTGGATGGTTGGTCGGTTGGTCAGTTGGTCGGATGGTCGAGTGGTCGGTTGGTTTGGTTGGTTTGGTTGGTTGGATGGTTGGTTGGATGGTTGGATGGTTGGTTGGATGGTTGGTTGGATGGTTGGATGGTTCGTTGGTTTGGTTGGATCGTTGGTTTGGTTGGATGGTTGGTTGGTTGGTTTGGTTGGTTGGTTGGTTGGTTGGATGGTCGAGTGGTTGGTTGGTTGTTGGATGGTTGGTTGGATGGTTGGATGGTTGGTTGGATGGTTGGTTGGATGGTTGGATGGTTCGTTGGTTTGGTTGGATGGTTGGTTTGGTTGGATGGTTGGTTGGTTGGTTTGGTTGGTTGGTTGGTTGGTTGGATGGTCGAGTGGTTGGTTGGTTGTTGGATGGTTGGTTGGTTTGGTTGGATGGTTGGTTTGCTTGGATGGTTGGTTGGTTGATTTGGTTGGTTGGTTGGTTGGATGGTCGAGTGGTCGAGTGGTTGGTTGGGTGGTTGGTTGGTTGGTTTGTTTTTTAATGATATGTGACTGTGAGGAATATTTTTTTCAATTTGAAGAATCTTCACATTATAGAAAGTTTCAGTGCCCATGGAATATGAGAACTACATATCCAAGCCCAGAACCATTAGGAACTTTTATAAGATTATAGGTGAACTTCAATCATAGGTCATGGTTAGTGGTCCAGACTTGAAATTAAAAGACAAAGCAGGCTAAACAATTGATCTTTATGCTCCACATGTAGATGCACTATTGACATTGACTCTAGTTACAAGTAGCAAGTTAATATCTCATCTGGCACCAGGTTTCCAGGACCAGGACCAGGACTGTGTGGATACCCCATGCTACAGGTATTCTCTCTTTCTTCTCTGTTTTCTTCATGTAAGGCCTCTCAGGAGCTGGTATGGTGGGGATACAGAGCCTGAACTCTGTAGAATTCTTAATAGCTGCTGTCCTATGTGGCCCCTGACAGGTAAAATGAATACTGGAAGTGTATCCTCTCTCTGTCAAGGCTTTGCCAGGCATCGTCACTGACCCACACCAGTCGAGATGCCTTTCTGTCAATCGAAGGATTTTAATGAGCCACTCCTTATTGCAGCCATCTCCTTTTCTCCTTTTCTACCCTTTTTTCATTTCTCTAGCCTACACTTTCCTGTTAGTTTGGAGGATATGACTATCTCCGTTTCACTGCTAGACATTTTCTCATATGACTGCTTACTGTTGAATCAACCTGATATGGTGCTTCTATATATGGAGCCAAACTGATAGCATCAGATAGTAATAAGACAACCATGCTTCTGCATGGAATTTTCTAAGGGCTGGATTTGCAGACAGATTACATGTAACACTAGACTAAAACTTCCAATTATGACTCACTATTGGCATTGTAATTTGGCCTATTCACACTCACCAACCCCAATAATCCATCTATTGTAAATTATCTTCGTGTTAATCCCGGCTTCGGTGGAATGTTTTCACCACTGTTATTTTGCACTGTGCTCATGGCCTGCTGATTGCAGCCTATTGCAAGTCCTGCCTCTAGCCATGCTTAACTATCAGTAGCTTATTTTTGATCTTTTTGCTTGTTTTCAGAATGAAAACAATGCTGCTATGCTAATATAGGCTGACAGCTATGAGTTCAGCAAAAAGCTGATGTGGATGACGCTACCTGCTGAAATGGCACTGAGAAAAAGCAGCTCTGACAATGTCAGTGTGTACAGCAAACCGATTCTGGCATCAGATAGTAATAAGCCAAATATGTTGCTTAGAGTCAAGTTCGATGGGTTTAGAGTCTTTAAAGTAAATAAAGTTGAGACAGTATGGAAGACGCAAATATAAAAGCACCGTTTCTTACATTTACTTTCACTTTTATTTCATTGCAGACCGTATGAATCCAAGATATTACATGTTTTGTCGGGTCAAATTTATTTATTTTGATAATAAACATCCATTCAGGCATTTTAGACCTGCAGAAAAAGATGGGATGGTAAAGCATTAAAAAATTTGATATGTTGCCATTCCGTCTGCCATCCAGACTTGATGTTTTGGTGACACCAGGTGATTTCAGGTGTTATTTTGTACCATTCTTAATGCAGTCATGTCTTAAGGTGTTCAAGGTTCTTGGACATTTTTATTTCAAAATCTCAGGCCAGTTCAGCACCTGTACTCTCTTCTTCTGCAGCCATGTCTTTGTAATGTGTGCAGCATGTGGTTTTGCATTGTCTTGCTGACAGAGGCAAGCTTTTTTGTGAACAATCCTGTATTTACCACTTTATCAGTGACCTTAAAATGTCTAAGTTGTCCAGAACCATCCTCAGGTATGTTTCGACAATCACTCAAACTAGGTTGCCAGATTGGGTTCTGCTTGCTGTTTCCAGTATTTGCCAGATATGTAGTTTACGCCCCACTCATTTTCTTATAAGTTATTTTTCATAGTTTTTTTCAATGGTGGCTTAGTGGTTAGCACGTTCGCCTCTCAGCGCTGGGGTCTTGGGTTCGATTCCCCATCTGAGCGGAGATTCCATGTTCTCCCTGTGTCTGCGTGGGTTTCCTCCAGGGTCTCCGGTTTCCTTCCACAGTCCAAAAAAAATTATGGAGGTCAGGTAAATTGGGTACTCTAAAATTGTCCGTGTGTGTGTGTGTCACCCAGCGATAGACTGGCGCCCTGTCCTGGGCTTAGTTGAATAGTGTAATGCCCTGCCTTGCACCCAGTGAGGGGGTAGGGGACTAACCGCGACCCTGATAAGGATTAAGCAGGTGTGATAATGGATGGATGGATAAACACTTTCCTACTATGTATGGTTAGATTGTGCTCAAACATAGGGCAGCCATGATCACAATGCATTGTTTATGTGATAGAAAACTGCATGGTCCAAAGTATCATCACAACAAACATGGAACCCACTTAATTCTCTATGAGTGCTATTAATACCCTCAGATTAAAGCCCCATGGGCAATAAATTGGCTAATAAAATGCATGCTAAGCAAAAGAAACCCTCCATAAAAGCATGAAGCTCAGCCCATGACTTACTGAGACTGTAGATAGTATATATCACTTTCTAGACAAATTTCTTGTTCTCCTTTCTCAGCTACAGCATATACACCGATCATAAACCTTTCATGGGTTGAATATGGGATGCTGGAGCAAGGAAAATAGCTTGTGCAGTAAGGCAGGAGAGTGTGCGATGCTGTTTTTGTGGAATGATTGCTGTTCTCAGAGTGTTCATTCGGTAACGTAACCTGAGCACTTTCCGCTCAGCGTGCTTATTGAGGCTCTGTAGAGTCTGGGCCGTCAGCCAGGATTGCATTGTGTCTCAGTCGCGGGTAATGACAAGTAAAGCAGCAGCTCTGTCTGAGCAGAGCTACCCTGTCAGCCATTTGCAAGGTCAGATGTGGCCACTTTGGCAGGCAAATGCTCGATCTCTCTCAGCTGATCGGTCAGGTAGTCAGAGCTTTGTATTGTAATATTCTTCAGAACCTATGAATATGAATATCTCTTCATTCAGCTGGACCAGGCTTTACAACATGCAAATGATTTTGGCCACAGCAGCCTCTGTTGTCCCCGAGGGTAAAAAAAAAATCACATGAAAGGCTTATTCAACATCTGAAGTTCACTGTGAAACCTATTTAAGTTCCCTGCAGAGGTCCCCAAGTCTCTTTGACACTACTTCTTCTTCCTCCTCCTCCTCCGTCCGTCTTCCTCTCACTTCCTCTACTTCTTATTTCCACCTACTTTTTCTTTCTTCCCTTTCTTTCATCTTCTTCTTGTTCCATTTTTTCCTTCTCCTTCTTTCTTCTTTCATCTTTTTTTTGTCATTTCTCCTCAATTTCCTCCTGTTCCCCTTCTACATCCCTCTTCTTCTTGTTCTTCTTCCTCTTCCTGCTTCTTCCTTCACTATTCTTCCTTCTTTCAACCTGTTCTTCCTTCCATCTTCCTTCTTCCTTTTCCCTTCTTCTTTGTTCAACATTCCTCCTCCTTCCATCTCCATTCCATTTGTTTTCCATTATTTCTTCTTCTTCTATCCTCTTCCTCCTTCTTCTTTCTCTTTCCTTTTGCATCCATCTACTTCTTCTCTCTTCCTTTTTCCTTCTTAATCTTCATTCTTTTCTTCCTCCTCCTTCCTTCACCATTCTTTTTTCTTCTTCCTTCTTTCAATCTGTTCTTCATCCCTTCTTACTACTTCCAGCATTTTATCTTTCTTCTTCCCTTTTTCTACGTCATCCTTCTTTCTTCCTCTTCATCCTTCTTCTTTCAACATTCCTCCTTCTTCCCTTTCCATTTCTCCTTCATTTTCGATTATTTCGTCTTCTTCTATACTCTTCCTTCTTCTTCTTTGTCTTTTCTTCCTTCTCCTTCCCTCTTTTTCCTCCCTCTTCTTCTTCTTTTAACATTCTTTTTTTCTTCTTCTTCACCTTCTTCCTTCTCTGTTCTTCTCCATTCTTTCTTTTCTTCCTTACATTTACAGCACAGGTCTCAGTATCAAAAATATCATCTGAACACTGTAACAGTTCAATGTTTTTTTTCTAGAATATGTCAAAGTCATCATCCCTTTTAGAGCCCAGATTCATGTTCTGAAATCTTTAAAAATATGGCCAACTGGTCAACGTCATGGGCCATCGTACAGGCCGCTGTACAGGAATGTTGTGGACAGATAAGAGCAGTTTCAAGATGCTGATGTTTGCTTAATGCAGCTTCCACTCCTTCCTTTTTTAATTGCTACCTTTGATAAGATCATGGCAGCGGCTGCACACAGGCTGAGATAATGCCAGTTTGAGGACATTAGTCAATATATTAAGTAGCCGAACCCTGAGCGTATGCTGACTTTTTCTCCTGAGCCTGCTTGTAATAAGTCTGTGTGCAACACCCTGTCAGTTTATGACTGAAGCTGGCCTCAGTTAGCACCATAAAACTACACCTCTATAATTGCAATCTGCACGGCTCATGTGAAAGCAAATCCCTTTCTGCCTCTGCGGTCTCAGCATGCGGAATTAACTCTGTGAACAAGAGGTAATAAACCATGACAACCCGCTCCGGTCCTCGCCCGCATGGAGCATCTACACAATAGTGATGCTCGTGCACTGCGGATCTTCAAACTCTCAAGTTACAAGGAAAAAAATGTTCTTCAGTCAGGCTGGCGTTTCTCAGCCATTTTCTTGCCTTTCCCCTGACCTCAACGTATTCTGCGAATCCAGGGAGACTGACATTCAATCTGTGTGGAATGTATCACTAATATCCATGTGAGATTGATCAGACAGAGCGTGTATAAGACATTCAGCAGCAGAGGCCAGCAGTCTAGAACACGTAAGTCCTGTGCTTTTTCCCCAGAAGTCATTTTTACATTTTTCTCCACCAGAGATGTAGTGTTTGGATTACAGTTTTCTTCCCCGTTTGTCTTCCCCGTTTGTTTAGAGCACTAGAACTCAATAGTCACCTATCTGAGTCTCTTAATCTGCATCCAGATCTCACAGACTAGTCAGTTTGTGGTAACACAGCGTATGACTTAACTGTGAACTACAAACAACAACTGCTACAGGCACTTCAGACAGCAGCAGGGTTGGCAGAAGACTAATCGTGAACCAGGTTCCTCTGAGTCATCAATAAAACTGATTCTACGCTCTTACAGATATAAGAAATCGGTTATATGTAGAACCATGAACATTCAAAGAACTCTGAGTTATTTGTAGTTGTTAAGAATGTATTGTAAATGGTTCTGTATAGAATATTCTTGAAAATGGTTCTATATCACATCAAAAAGCAACACAGTCTCACAATGAAAATGTTGCAGGGTTGACTTTCCCTAATGCCTCACCCAAACGTCTACCCGGCGACATTTTCTGCTCGTTCGGAACCCCCTGGATTTTGCATCATCGCCTGAGTGCGGTCGAATGTCCGCCATATTGCTACCTAACTAATCAGCACTTGGTGGTGTGTTGAGAGTTATCACACCAACAATTGCCAATTCCATCTGTTCTCGTATTAATGCCCATTCCTTGGTTATATTCCGGCGCTATAAAAACATTTAACTCACTCGTCTGAAGAGTCTTAACTTGCTTAGCTTAGCTAGGCTAGCGTTAGCTAGTTAGCTAATTGCTCATACAAGCACAGCACCGGCGTCTGCGGTTTATCCCCGTTGCCTTGTCAGTCACGCTTCATGAGCTCACGTCCTGTTAATGAAAAATAAATAAATCTGAAAACACAAACAGAAAAGAAAATATGGCAGACATTTGACGCTGATTGGGTGACCATGCAAAATCTGTGGGGTTTCTGAACGACCAGAAAGCGTAGATGGGTAGACGTTCAGACGGGACACTTGGGAATGTCAACCCTGTGACGTTTTCACAGTAGTTGCGTTTCCATTGCAGTTTTGCGCAAAACTTTATCGATATTCTGTTTTGTTGAAAAAACTATTTGACAAAACAAAACAAGTTTCACAATTGCGGTGTTTCCATTAAATGTGAAATACTTTTATAAAATCACGTGTGAATATGTTTGTTCTCGCGATAAGTCATT
>BRDA01006570.1:0-10000 GCA_036984385.1 Crenuchus spilurus
TTTATTTATTGAAGAAAATGATCCAATATGACATTTGTGAGTGGCAAAATTATGTGAACCTCTAGGATTAGCAGTTAATTAAGGCTTTTCACACATTGGCTAATGTTAATGTTTATGAGTCCACCATCAGGAGAACACTGAACAACAATGGTGTGCATTGCAGGGTTGTAAGGAGAAAGCCAAAATGCTCTCCAAAAGGAACATTGCTGCTCATCTGCAGTTTACTAAAGATCACGTGGAACAGAAGCCAGAAGACTATTAGAAGAATGTTTTGTGCACGGATGAGACCAAAATAGAACTTTTGTTTAAATGAAAAGTGTTATGTTTGGAGAAAGGAAAACACTGCATTCCAGCATAAGAACCTTATCTCATCTGTGAAACATGGTGGTGGTAGTATGAGGTTTGGGCCTGTTTTGCTGCTTCTGGGCCAGGACGGCTTGTCATCATTGATGGAACAATGAATTGTGAATTATATCAGAGAATTCTAAAGAAGATGTCAGGACATCTGTCCATGAACTGAATCTCAAGAGAAGGTGGGTCATGCAGCAAGACAACGACCCTAAACACACAAGTCGTTCTGCTAAAGAACGTTTAAAGAACAGTTACCGCAAATGTTTAGTTACAGTTATTGCTGTAAAGGGGGGTCACACCAGATACTGAAAGCAAAGGTTCACATACTTTTGTCTCTCACAAATATGTCATATTGGACCATTTTCCTCAATAAATAAATGGCCAAGTATAATACTTGTGTCTCATTTGTTTAACGGTTCTCTATCTACTTTTAGGACAAAATCTGATGATGATTTAGGTCACATTTATACAGAAATATAGAACATTCTAAACAGTTCACAAACTTTCAAGCACCGTACACACACAGCCCTTATAAGAAACACTGAATTTCTTGTTAGGAGGAACTGATGTGGATTTCAGTTTCTAGCCATTTAATCGGAAACATCTAACTGTACACTTTATCAGTCCCTCTCTACCTCATCCATCACTGCCAGATATTACTTGGGTGGTGGACCCTTGTCAACAGCAATGACACTGATGTGGTGTCGCACTTATTTGAATGCATCAGATACAGCAGTGTGAGTGAAGTAATAGTTCCATTAAACCAGGTGTACTGGTATTGATTAATATTGGTAACAGGCACATAGGATATGATTCTATATATTGTGATATTGAACAGTCAGTTGGGTTTACTGGGTGCACCATGGTGCTACTTTTTTACATTGGACTGGAAGAGTCTAATGGTTGAAAAGGGATTTTCCACCAATCTTTGTATGTAAACTACTAATTAAAAACTGTGCTTAAGAGAATCAGCATCACAAAACAATACTGAGACTTATGTAACAGTATGTTCTGACACTCCGAGTGTGAAATAATATATCGGCATTGGCATACTCAAGAAAATGTACTAGAGTTACTATAGGCTACTACAAGCTTGAAAACTACAGTTCATGTGTAATCGCTCATCTAGAATTACATTAGTGGTCAGTTTCTGACCACAAGACCACAGCTGGAGAGATGTACTTGCTTGGTGGGCTGTTCTCAGACCGGCACTGACATCAAATGTGTGTAAAAATGTTGCTGTTTATCAGTGCCAGGTCACTACCGGGGTGAAAATGCTCTACCATCCAAATAATCTGGTCAGCGGTGATGCTGCAGTGATGAGACACTATGTAATGTGGTGTTTCCAATAAAATGGCAGGTAGTTATAAGTTATATCTTAAATATATTAAGACAATTCAGTGTGTATACACACACACACACACACACACACACAAGCTACCCATCTACACACCAACACAAAAAGCCAACCAATTATTCCCACGTACCCACCACCATCCCCTCTGATATGAGATGCTGGTATATCTGTGTTTACTTACCAAATATCCTGTAGACCCACTTCTAGGACCAGCTTTAGTTCACAATCTCTCTCTCTTATAATTACTGTATTTTAATCTACATCAGTACTACTGATCATGTTATTTCTGCTTAGAAACATCTGAAGCATTTCCTAACACTCCCATTTATACATCACAAAGCAGTACAATAATTAGAGGCCTAATTACCTGCTCATTAAAAGCATTATCTGCATTTCAGCCCCTTAATGAAAGATTAAAGTTACTAAGGTTACGTTCAGACTGCAGGCAAATCAGATGAGTTTCTATAATCAGATCTGCTGAGATGACTGTTCACACTGTTATTAATAAGTGATCAGATCTGATTTGTCTGTCCACACATCACATGTCTGTTTGGGTTTCTGTGGTAACAGTGCAGGCGTCGGTAATTACAGCTCTTTGGCTGCAGAGTTGCCAGGTTGGCAGTTTTACAGCCAATTGCGGTATTTATTTTAATGCACTCGTGGGTCAAATTTCAGAGGTGGTGGGGTGTTGGATTGTGGATTTTAAAATGTACAGTGACTGTCAAAAGCTCTCTTTATAGTGTTGGAGATGCCTTATGTAGACTTTCTAATATTAGAAGACCCCAGTGGAGGGATCGGAAAATATAGATTAGATTAAGACTAAAATAAGATTTAAGAGTACTAACACACACTCATAACTTCCTCAAACATCTGTGATTAGACTTTAGGTTTTGGGTTAGTTTTAAGCTTGTGTAGGGTGCCCTTCTGTCAAGAAGTGGACTGGAGAATTTTTCAGGACCTGGCAACCTGAGACACACTTCTTTAATCTGTCACTGTGTGTTTGACGTTTGTTATGTTGACAGATCTGTACAAATCTGATTGTAATCAGACTTCAAACCACCTACAAATGTAACTTAAATTAGATTTGCAAAACATCATTTGGGTTTTGACCATCCGAACTACCAAAAACCAATCTGGATACAGTCTTGATAGGCCAGAAATCAGATTTAGGCAGTCTGAACATAGCCTAAGAATTACATCCAAGCTTGAACAAAACATAGAAAATTAAGAGCTTTGTTCATAGCAATTTTCAAAAATTCATTGGTTCTGCGTAATGTTACTGCTCAATGATACAAAAGAAAAGTCAAGTTTGATTCCCTAAAATCATTTAAATTCCCATAAACCCTCCCCAAGGTTCTTTTCTTGTGCACTTCATAACTCTGGCAGTAAAGGGTTAATTAAATTACACTTGCTGCACATTTATTTTGCGACATTAAAATGTATTAAAATGGTAAATGAATAAAAGGTTACAGTCATTACGATCAAACCGGCTGTGAGAAGCAGAAACAGTCGCCGGAGCTGGAATGTGAACCATGACAGATGTTAGATGGATGTTAGATGAACATTAGCTATAGGTTAAGTGAATGTTAGATGAATGTTAGGTGCTGTTATAATGAGAGTGACTTGTCAAGATGGTATAATTAACCATATCTGTGATACAGGTCATTAAACACAACATAAGACGAGCTCGCACACACTCTCACATCAAACATAATGGTGTAATTATCAAAACAAAATACCCAAAGCAATTCTCTTTCTTCCACCCTCCTCCATTAACACGCACATTAAGGTGTCGCTTGCATATTGAAGCCAGTGAATGGTTCATAACACAAAAGACTAATCTGTTATGGTGGTATTTCCACCGGGCCCCCGGCACTAGACCTGCTCAATCAAACAGACGGCTGGTGTTCCAGGCATGCTAAATCAGTACCCGAAATGGAATAAATTGTGTGTGTGTGTGAGAGAGAGAGAGAGAGATACAGAGAGAAAAGCTCTTTCCAACCACTCGGTATAGGGGGGAGGAAGTGACATGTCTGGGATTGATTGGCATGGTCTGTCGGGGCCATGATGATGCCATGTCATGCTGAGATGAGGCTGAGAGCAAACATACACAGGCAAATTACAAAGATAACCACAGTTACATTTATAACTAGAGTTCTAGGTCAGTCCTACTAACAGCCACAGGCACAGTGGATGATGAATATCAACCAAGTCTGGAGGACTGGGACTCTGAGAATGACGTAGCTCCGGGTAGCACCATCGAGTGTACTGTGATAAAGTCACCCTGAAATCATAATGGGACTCGTTTTTTAGATCATATTAAATATCCATTCTGCCGTATTGTTTCAAAGACATTTTTGATTCTCTGAAGACTTTAATCAAATATTAGCGATGCTGTGATGCCTCTAAATGACTTCCGACATTTGATCACTGAACTCAATCAGATCTCGATGGATAGAAGTCCATAACAGTGCAACTCACAACATTTGAATTTTGTGAAAAAGCCAACTTGGGTCCAGGATTCCATTCAAAATGTCATATATGTATATATGTATGTGTGTGTGCGTCTCTCTGTGTGTGTGTATAATGTGCTTTGATACTGTAGGAATAGCAATTTACTAATTTGAGATTCTGGACTTCTGTTGGTCATGAGAAAAAGCAATCTTTAAAAAAAAAAGTCTTGAATTACGTATATAATTTCATGTGTAATGAATACAAAACAAAGTGGAACTTTGGTTATCGTTCACCCTGGTTATTGTACAGCTCGTTTAGAGTCAACCTTTTTGGGGGCAATTTTGTCCCAGTTATAGTTCATCCACCCGGTTTTCGTCCGTGTGCCAACGTGACTCACCACAAATTTTGCAAAAACTAATTAAGCATCCACCCACGCGTTCGTTGTTCATTCTGGCTTTGTTGCTCTTTGTTTCTTGTTGATAACACTCAAACTAAAACACATCACATTAAAACGACGGCGCGCAGCACTACCACCTGAAAACAGGTACAAAAACAAATAGTGGCCTAGAACCCAGAGAACAGGTGTACAAATCAATGTTAATATTTCGGAGTGTCTGGAACGGATGAATTGGATTTACATGATTTCTTATGGAATATCTTGCTTCAGTTCAATGGATTAATGACAAAAAACGAGGTTCCACTCTATATGATAAACTATGTACAAAAAATGAACAATATTCATATTTTTTGAGATGGACTAGAAGTTACTGCCCACTCATTTTTTCAAATACATCACAATGAAGAATGATTCAGATCGACTGTAAGTGAGACCACACTGACACAACAGAACCAAAAGGACCAAATACTTTCGGCAAAGATATCCAGCAACAACAGGACTAGTCAGGATGTGATGTTCACTGAGAGTAAAGGAAAGACACTGAGGCAGATATCTGCTGCAGGATAGAGATCATCTTCAGCACCCAGTGAGAAACAATCTATTTAGGCAGAGAAATCTCTACTCTCGCATCTAAACAAGACCAACTACTGGTCTGCTTAATGAAATTCAGCAGGAAAATCCCCAAAATACCTCGAGGTCCAAACTCAGCACAACAGGGAGCAGCCAAGCGTTGGTGGAGGAAGCCATCTCAGAAAGTTGATTCAGAAGATGAGGGGCAAGACTTTTTTTTGAGACACGGTGCTGTGCTGAAGTCATAGCAAGAATACAGAGGATTTAAAGATGACCTGAAAGGAAGGACCAACACACCTAGGGCAAATCTGCCCAGATTGAAGAGACGCCAATCAAATGATGTGCACATGGGGAAAACCCAGTGCTTTGATCTGGAAGTACATGACATTAATAAATGTGATGAACAGCACTGTGGTCAAGGCAGCAAGAAATGGATGAAGAGCTCTAACTGGGCAAACATCACTAGGACAGCCCAAACTGGTCCTACAAGGGGTGGTATTAAAACAACAATGGTAGCAAAGCCAGTCAGTCAGTTAGCAAGGGTACTAGCAGTAATCTGCCAATTCTCAAAACCTGTGGAAGATCCAGAAGCTCCAAATGGGATATAAAGCACTCCACGTAGACAAGCAGGAACATCCTTCCTGTATTATATTTTAGTATTATATGGTATCCCTACTGTGCACATGCCCAAGAGTTGCTTCAGAATGCATCTGGTAGTCAATGGAAATGAAAGGTTTTCTCTGTGCAATGCAAATATTTGTCAATTCCATGACTCTGGATGAGGCAGCATCACATTATTATGATAAACGTTTCATCTAGCTTCACCATAATGTGAATTAAGGAACAAAAAGAGACATTTTTCACCTTCACAAGTGGAAAGTGGTCATGGAACCAGAGTTTGACATAATGGCTCCAGAAGATTACAGATGATGAAATGCTTGATTTGCTTCAGAGGGATGAGAGAAGAGATGCACCGCTGAAGCTGATTCAGTCTCACAGTTATCGACCCAATCCCTCCATCAGGAAGACACAAAGAAAAGTCAGAATGAAAGAGTGATCCAAATGGGTCTGAATTATAGATCAAAAGGAGCTAATCATCTGGTCCATCTTTGATTAATAGTATGCTGTCTGTCTTTGTTTCACCTGACTTTGTTCAACTTTAATGGTAATCTTGTTATGGTTTGAAAGTTTGGGGTATTTTTCACAGAACCCATCGGACTGTTTGAGCATTGACTCAAATCAGGCAGTTCTAAAGAAGCAAAACTTGGAGTTTTTTGGATTTAAAATTTGGACTTCATGGCTCTGATGCTGACACTATGATCAGAGGATCGACTGCCAAGGCCAGAGAGAGGAAAATTGGCCTGGGTGGGTTTTATGGCACTCTTTCACCATCACTACCAAGTAATATCAGCTGGCTCAGGCTTCTGTTAGCTGATGTATCAGAGTTGGGGATCCTGAGCTTTCCTCCGAGCGTGTTTGCTGCTCAGTGATGATGTATTGGCAGCATTTGGAAAAGAGGCGGAGCCTCACATGCATCAGAGGAAGCTGTATTGGTCTTCACCTTCCTAGAGTCAAGGACATTACAAGTGATTGGGAGAGTCCTAATGGATGGGTGGGTTGATTAGCTTCTCTTACACTGTGGGGAAATTGGGTTAAAATTAATATTAAAATCTAAAACTGAACACTTAAAATACACAGAAATTTAAAACCAACATGGCCTTTGGTCTTGTCCAATTAATTCTCATTTGCTATCTTTCATAGAAAATATTCTCAGCAGGCAAAACTGTAGCGAATTCAAATACACACTATTTAATATTACACTGTTTATAGAACAGGTTCAGTTTTTCAGTTATTTAATTTCACTGTTTTGTAGGATATTCAATCAGCAGTTTTGAAACAAAATTTGTATTTTTTGAAGCCAAATCAATCTAACATATTACAGCATTAACTTCTGTACTGAGCATGTAAAAGAGTACTGTATTAACATTTGCTTAGCATCATATTTCACCACTGAAATCAAACTAGTAACCCTGCATTGCTCTCTCTCTCTCATACATACACAGAGAAAGCAAAAATGTCCAAAAAGGCAGTTAAGCCACAACATTCTCAGCATTCTTTACACAGAGAATCCCTCCTGTGCTGTGTCTGTGTGTGATTAGGCTAAAGAAAACACTGGATCTCAACAAGTAGCAAACCCACCCTGTTTTATTCCCTTCTTTGGGTTCTAAAAAGGCCTGTAGGATACAAAGAAAAATGCTTTTAAGCACCGGCTTTTAAAAGTAGGGGGAGGAGTGGAGAGGAAACTAGCGCAATTTTGACCCATCTGCTTAAAACAGAAGAAAACAACAATTAAAAAGTGCTGAAAAGCTTTAAATCTTCAAGAAACAAGCTTATATGAGACAAATACTGTCAAAGACAAATACAAATTATACAGAGGAAGAAACAATAAACATAAGAATAACAAGTTGTTACATGACGTGCTGTCACAAAGGATGGACAAATGACAAACACATTTGTTAGAGAGACAATAACAACAATGTGAAACTTTTGCACACATGTGAAGCTGAATTCCATTCAAATAATTTAAGTAAATACAGTATTTGATAAAAAGGCATGCATTTTGTGCAATTTATTTTGTGCATCCTTCATATAAATGCAGAAAGAACACAGATTTAAAAGCTCCAATCAGGAAGTGGCCTATCTATGCTCCGCCCACTAACGCATTCTTTCATAGCAACTGTTGCAAGGTTGGACAAGCTTTAAGGAATGTTGACAAAACTTCTCTCTAACCTAACCTTAAATGTTACGCTAAGAATAGAACAATGTATTCTGACAGAAGCTGAGCTAGTTTCTAATTGAATTGAAAGTGCTTACTGCTAGCATTCTGCAAAGCATGACCAACCTAACAACCCACCTGTGGGCGGGGCATGGATAAGTATGTTAGTATTGGGACAACAAAAGCCTTCAAAAAACAATATTTGTGCTAAAACATGTACATACATTGCATGCTCTTTGTCAGCAAACTCAGAAGCTAATCCTGAGACCGCTGTAATGCTGTTAATTGGTTCTGATTGGACAGTGTCAGGAGAGCCCCCCCTCACTGTTTCTATGACTTCAGGTTTGTTTCAATGGCTTAAAAACACAGTAACAATAATACAGTTTGTCCACAACTGCAGGCTATGAAGCCATCCTGCGTTTTAGTAGATTCATGTAGACCCTACACAAGTTCTTCTTGAACTACAGGAAAACATCAATGTGCACAAGTAGAGCTGGCCAGCTTTGTTCTAATAGCTCCCAACAGACAAGGCAGTCAAAATAATGCCTGCCAAGTTACTCGCCAAGTGACAAATCACTCCATTTTCACATCTGTACCGTATGGTTGATTGCTGTGAAAATCTACTGACTCAAAAACACTTCTAATAGGTGCCGATGGACAGGTGTTTCTCAGTGCGTTTTGAGTCAACAGGCTTACTAAATACAGAGGAAGGCATTAAAAAGACTGCCAATCGAAACAAACTATATGCTACCAATGTAAACGACTATGCATATGCATACACCATTATTCAGAGAACATCTTGTGTAGTGTCAGTAAATAAATGCATGTTTATAATTAGTCTAGTCAATGATCGATTGGTAGTATTTAAATATGACTCTATGTGGCTTTTGTCTGTTCTAACTCATCAGAATAAACAGATATTGGGATGTCTCATCTTCATGTACCATGACAACATGCCATATCGCCAACATCTGCAGTAACGCATCTCGCAAAATTCAAGACCCAACAAGGATGACAGATGAACAACTGGATGGATGGAACGATGCTTCTGATGGACAGATGGAAGGATGATGGTAGATGTGTTAGCATTGTTAGCGTGTGAGTTCAGTGTCTCTGTGAAATGTCCATACTTCTGCATGCAGTCTCATGTGCACTTAGCATCAGCTCAGATCAAGCCAGACTTCAAGGAGCTCAGTCTGGCCTCCAGTCCACCTCAACTATGCCCACAGGCGGAGTGTGTACACCAGCTGATCACGAACACGCACACACATCCTTCACACACTCACCCATGGCTGCTCGAGGCTGTAAGTGCGGTGCCGGTCATCGGGCTCCTCCTCGTCATGTCTGGCCTGCTGAAACTCATGGCGCAAGCGCTGTATCCGGTCATGATTGCTCGGTGCCAACCTGTTAATGCCAAGAAGAGAATGCAAAGTAAGAATACCAACCAACAGGCAGACAAATCAATCAATATTCCATTTAGTCCTATGCCTTCTGAACTCTAACAAAAAACAAAACTTCACAGAATTTTGGAGATCTTGGGTTCGAGTCCCCATATGGGTGGAGTTTCCATGCTCTCCCTGTATGTGCAGAAGATTCCTCTGACAGTTCAAAAACATGAAGGTCGGGTGAATTGTCAGTGTGTGTGTGCCCAAGCAATGGCACCCTGGTCCCTTTAATCTGAGAAATTGTGTCCCAGTTATCGTTCATCAGCCTGGTTTTCATCATAGTGTCCAAGTGACTCACCGCTAATTTCTTGAAAGCAAAGCATCCAACCCATGCATGTCACTCAACCACGCATTTGTCATTCATTCTGGCTTTGTTTCTTGTTGATAACGTTCAAAACAAGTCACAATAAAGCAACGGCGCGTAGCAATACCAGCTGAAAACAAATAATGACCAAGAACCCAGAGAACGGATGTACAAAACAAAGACTGGACCACACTGGCACGCTCTAAAATGGAGTGTAAACCCATAAGTGTGATAAATGTTTTTTATTGTTTTAAATTGTATTCATTTCTCATTGTTTTCTGTGTGTAAAACTGTAGTAATTCTATATAAAATGTATTTTTGTTAATATTTTGGAGTGTCTGGAACA
>BRDA01006570.1:15000-19139 GCA_036984385.1 Crenuchus spilurus
CAACCTCTATACAGGAGTGGTTCTGCAGGTGTGACCATAGACCTTTTCTCTGTTCTCATCCTTTCTGGCTGATGTTTTGGTCACTTTTGCATTCTGTCAGTTCTCTCACCATAGAGGTAGCATGAGGTGATGTCTACAACCCACAGAAGTTGCTCAGGTAGTGCAGCTCATCCAGGATGGTACATCAATGCGAGCTGTGGCAA
Source organism: Crenuchus spilurus (assembly GCA_036984385.1). Lineage (NCBI taxonomy): Eukaryota > Metazoa > Chordata > Actinopteri > Characiformes > Crenuchidae > Crenuchus > Crenuchus spilurus. The sequence continues at coordinate 15,204 of BRDA01006570.1, forward strand.
GAAGGTTTGTCGTTACAGGACTTCATGAACACAGGGAGCTGCAGAAATCTCAGACACTCAACGATATTATGCCAACATGCTGGAGGTTGATGATGGCGATATGGATGGATACCTGTCTGGGATTTGATGGCTGAATTCTCCTGCAGTCCACAACAGATCACCAGTTCCATTACACCTATTGCGGTCAACTCCTCCTGCTCCGAGTTGGGTTTTCCTGAGGTTGACACCAGACCTGCTGCTCTCTTACATTGGACTAAAGCTCTAATGCTACTGCATTTTAAATTATGATACCTAATATGAATGCAATGATCGCTATTACTAATATCATTTATGTTATATACTATAGCACAATGTCAGATTTAACTAAGGATGTAAATCTGTCAGTAGTTTGATCAGAGGAGGATGGATCCCCTTTGTGAGTCTGGTTCCTCCCAAGGTTTCTTCCTCCAGCCTTGAGGGAGTTTTTCCTTGCCACTGTTGCCTTCGGCTTGCTCACATCGGGCTTAGATTCAGTTTGTTTGATATTAAATATGTAAAGCTGCTTTGTGACAACGCCCATTGTAAAAAGCGCTATATAAATAAAATTTGATTTGATTTGATTTGATGGTTTGCTGTGTCTGTCAGCACAGTGTCCAGAGCATGGAGCAGATACCAGGAGACAGGCCAGTACATCAGGAGACATGGAGGGGGCCGTAGAAGGGCAACAACCCAGCAGCAGGACCGCTACCTCCTCCTTTGTGCAAGGAGGAACAGGAGGAGCAGAGCCAGAGCCCTGCAAAATGACCTCCAGCAGCCACTAATATCCATGTTTCTGCTCAAACTGTCACAAACAGACTCCATGAGGGTGGTATGAGATTTTGAGTATGATTCCAAATCCAGACCTCCAAGGGGTCATAATTTTGATTTACGGTGATCATTTTTGTTGTTTTGTTCTTAATGCATTCCACTATGTAATAAATAAAAATTTTCAACTGGAATATTTTATTCATTGAGATCTAGGATGTGTTATTTTAGTGTATTTAGTGTTCCCTTTATTTTTTTTTGAGCAGTGTATATAATATTTGCTTTGCAAATATAATTTTACACAATGTTTGCAACTTTCAGGTCCATAAATGTGCATGTAGAGCACCATCCAGTTAAAAAGATCTTGTTCAGTGTTTTTACATCTATATTTGGGTATCCAAAGTGACTACCAACTCAAAAACTGTGAATAAGTCTGTTCTGGGTGGTCTAGGTCCTAAGGCATGAAATTCAACAAGTCGTTCTGAATTGGGCTGCTCTTATTGCAAAATAAGGTGACTCATTAAAATGAACTCCACTCTCTAAGTGGCTCCAACTGCAACTCAGCTACTCCATCTGGCTGGCTCAGTACAACTGAAGACTTAAAACAAAACATTTCCTCCTAGAAGAGGGATTAAAACTGCCAGTGTAAGACATGTAATTTTGCTGTTTCAGCACAAAACTGAACTTAACAGTTAGAGTCATTCCACCTTAAACGTTGCAGCAGTTGGTATCTGGTAGGAAAGCTAACTTCAGCTTTGTCATTTCTGCAGACTTTAAAAAGGTTTACATGATGTTTATAAACTTTTTGGACGTCTGAATGTGGATTTACGGTGCCGTTTTGCTCTGACTGGAGAGAGTGATGGGGAGTTGGGGTGTGGTGGGCATAAATGGACACTCAAACTGACCGTTCGGAGAAATAAATATTTAAGGAACCAGCCTTGTGAGTGGAAGGTTGACGATTTGATCCCACCAACATGACTGAAGGGCCCTTGAGCAAGGAACCTAACCCCCAACTGCTCCCCAGGTGCTGTGGATAGGGCTCACTGTGCACACTGGTTCCGTAGTGTGTTCACTACTGTGTTTCACTTGTGGATGCGTTAAATGCAGAGGTCAAAAGCACACTGTTCAAGGTGTCATTTTCACTTTTTCAATCTTTAAATTAAACGCAATTAAGTTGATTTTTGTCTTCATTCATCAATGCTCACTAAGGAAATGACGGTATTGACACAGCAGCTTGTGTAATACTCAGAAACATTAAGAATAAAAAAGGAAAACATTTGTATTTATGCACCCATGTTCAAGGTAGCATAGCATCTTTTCCTGCACTTGACTCTGAGATGGACTGAGAGAATAGCGCCTGATAAAGATTACAGTAATGACGATGGAGAAGTGACTGAGATGGACCGGCGGACAGCAAGGCGGCAAACTGAGCGCAGCTAAGCCCTTAAAAGCATGCACATATTGACAGATAATACCATCTCTCTCTCTCTCTCTCTCTCTCACTGTTTCCCTTTGTCTCTCGCCCATACACACATACAGATATAGGCCAGCCCTCTCTAAAGCTCGTCTGAACATGCCGATATCGACAGCTGCTGAATGATATATAAAGACAGTGCTTCCAGACCAGCATATGGATCATAAAGAACGATGCGGCTTTATCGGCTTGTTAGTACATGGATGTTGACACACTTTGAACGGAGTTCATGTATATCTGGTAGCTGCATTAGGATGTTTTGCAAATAGGCCTAAATGGGAGATACACTGCCTTTGGAGTGCATGTTTTTTTGGGTAATAGTGGTGTGTGAGAGTGTTTGTATACGTATGTATACTGCTGTGAGTGTGTGTAATAGTGGTCATTACTGTTGCTTTAAAGTCAGCTCAAAGGGACCCAGTCACCATTCAGGCAAATGGGAATCATTATCACCCCCAGCAACGACCCCAGCCATAAAACATACACAATCCACAGGGGTAACAATCATTTGGATGTATATAGAATGTTAAACAATGTAATAAGACTCAATAATGTTAATAAACTACTGAACCATTTTCAGTTAGAAATTATTCATTATGAGGCCAAAAATTTGCTCTCAATTAGAATTAATACATTATACAATTCAGCTTTAACTACAGCTGATGGAGCATATTAACAAAGGAAAACGTGTGTGTGTGTCTGTGTGTGAAAGCTATTAAGAATAGATACACAAAGTCTGCCAGAACACACTCCTACACACACTCTTAGAATGGTGACAAACCAACAGGCGCCAAAACTCTGCGAGCAAACCTGCAGAGTTTAAATAAAGAAAAGACGCAGCGTGCCTCAGTGTTGCTAAAAACACCCTAGCCATAGTCTCTCTGAAACACGCACACACACGATTCATCAGTGTTCAGATGTGAAGAGGGCAGCATGTGCCCTGATTTATTTCAGCATCTAACATCCATGTGCTTTAATTTGATGACATACTTTTATCGGAAACATTAAGCTGAATCAATAGTGAAGTGCACATTGAGCTCATTAAGAGCACTAATTACCAGCTCCGTGATTACCAGGCTTCAGATGCCATAAGCTCTGTTAAGCTCACTTACTGTAGGAGCTTTAAGCTGGGCTGCTATCCAGCTGTTTAAAGGCCAGTGATTATGTGAACAATCTCACGAGTTTATTGAAATACTCCAGAGTGTTTAAACTGAGCATTCTGCACCGTTCGACAGGCCAATCCAGGGTGTTTGACAGAATACTTCAGACTGATATCTGCTACAGTGTTAGAACCACATACTCTACAACATTTACCTGATAGAAGCTGTTTTGAGTTGGAGGCACTGAAATTTTAAACAGTGTACAATGGCATGCAAATGTTTGGGTACCAATGGTCAAAGCTCAGATAGTAAAAGATGACCTGATTTTCAAAAATATATCATTTAAAAGATATGTTTTTAATGTATGTTATAAGAAATCTTTTTTCTTTCCATCATTCCTTTTCTAGTTTCAGAATAAAACATGAAAAGAGAAATTACTTATCAACACATTTTGAAGACCATTAAGAGATGCTACTTTTTTAACAAGGAGGTGGTGAGGATGCAGGAAAGGTTGTTTGTTTGTGTGGGTATTGCTGGACAGAAGAACAGTTCACCAGTGTTGAGGTATTTGTCAGTAATCAG
>BRDA01006570.1:35041-51593 GCA_036984385.1 Crenuchus spilurus
TATATATATATATGTGACGAGTTTTTTTATTTCCCTTGCGATTTTATGTAGGATCTAGAGTTACTTATTTTATAAGGTCAACTTTTAGAAATAAATAATGTAAAATAAAGATTTTCAACTGGAATATTTTATTCATTGAGATCTAGGATGTATTTTAGCGTTCCCTTTATTTTTTTGAGCAGTGTATATATATATATATAGGAAAAACTCATTAAAAGCTGTATGCTTATAACGTGTTAAGATAGCATAAAATAGCAGAGAGAGAGAGAGAGACAGAGAGACAGAGAGAGAGAGAGAGAACGAACATGAAAGAAAGTAACGACAGCATGTGTAAAAAAGAGAGTGAGAAAAAGAACGATTTCTGGGGGACTGTATGTCTTAGCAGTCTCTCACAGGACAGAAGGCAAAGCAGGAGGAGTTCACACTGTGTCTATTAATAATTCAACATGCACAGCCAATCCAAGATTTATTTAATCCAATTTCCAAATGCCAACCACTTCCAAACAGCTACATTAACCACTAAGAGTCCAGTACAGCTTTAAAAGGCCTGGTCTCAACAGTCCCTGATACTCATTTACAGGAGCTCACCATTCTACTACAATATTACATTTATATTAGTTAATATCTATGATTTTAATCTTAGGAAGGTTAAAATACAACAGCAACATGTCAATAATTTAAATACTGACATGCTATAACTATTCAGCTGATAGTACTGCAGCACTAATTCAAGCTCTAAGCACAGAACCGTGATACTGCTACAAGCTGTGATGCACAAAAAAGCCTCCAAACTCAACCTTCTACACTCTTAAAAGAGATGGTTCTTCAAGGGTTCTTTAGTAAAGAAAATGGTTCTATTTAGAACCATGAACACTCAAAGAACCCAGTGGGCTCTTTGCATGGTGAAAGGGTTCTTTAGATTCATAAGGAATGTGCTGTAGATGGTTCTACAAAGAAGCCTTTTCTATAGCACCAAAAATGGTTACTCTTTTATAACAAGCTTGAAATCATAACTACAGCAGAACCCTCTTGGGGGTTTTTAGAACCATATTTTTGACGGTATTATAAAAGTCTGAGTAACTTCAGCAGAAGAATTTGTGGAATATATCATAACCTCAAACAAAAATATTTTTTAGTGAAGTTATAGTGAACATGGGATACAACCCCAAACTTTTGAATGGTAGTGCATTTTTAGTTTACACTGTAAGATTAAGACACACTGCAGCCAGACCGACAAAACACAACAACTGGGCTAAAAAAAAACCCTCTATAAAACAGTGTGCGTGTGTGTGAGGAAGTGTGTGTGACTCTACACAATGCCAGGTAGGATGGCAAGAGGCAGGATCTGCTCCTGATAAGAGTTTAAAAAGTCCATTAGTGGACAGAACAATTGGCCACTAATTCTTACAAATGGACAGACACACAAATACAGTCATAAGAATGACAGGAAGGGAGTAGAGAGGAGTGTGTGTGTGTGTGTGTGTGTGTATACCTCTCTTGTTCCTGCCTCATCCTGTGTGTCTCCTCCTGTGTAGCTTGCGTCTCCTCTGGCCTCCATTTATTGCTCTTAATATCTACACGATCATCCTTACGGTTCTTCCCAAACCTGCCACACAATCATCATCATCATCATCATCATCATCATTTTCATCAAATAATCAGATAAAAGTAAACATTTCAGACTTCAAGATAACTGCAAGTTCTGGTTATTTTCATAAAATAATAATAATAATAATAATAATAATAATAATTATTATTATTATTATTATTATTATAAAAATAAATAATAAGTATAATAATCTGCTGATACAAAATACCAACATAAATGTAGCCAATCAGCATTCTCTAATCTGTTAACTGACTTTATTTATGGCTCCCAGCAGAGTCAGTGGTTTTAGGGGCAGCTGATGTTATTGGTGTTTATATATGCTAATGCTAAAAGTGTTTTTGCTCATTTTAGTGCATATGTTTCTGAACCAGACTCAGTTGGTAATTTAATGATACAAGAAATGTTTACAAGCTGTAATACTTGCCAAAGGGGGCGCTACTAGGTACTAACCATGCAGGGTGAAGTTTTGCTACAGGCCATTTTCCTTTTTTGCTATTTTGAAAGTAAAAAGAGTTTTTGTTTAAAATACAAAGGGAAATGTATGCCTTTTGGAGATAATTTCAACTTCAACTGTTTACTGTAACATATTTTGACCACGGGGTGTCCTAACATATGCATGCCACTGTAGGTTCATTTTGGTTAGTACATCAAAGAGTAATATTTGTTGGACGTCATGAACCCTGGTTGCCATCACCACCACTATAAAGAAATCTAAGCTGGTGAGTTCCTGTACAATGCACCATTTCCCCTTTAGTGTGTTTGAAGAAATGTGCGATGACTGTAGTGTGCAGAATATTAACTGCTACACGCTAGTTGTTAGCGACATTAGCTGCATTGCATTAGCCTTGTAGCTCCAGTGCAAAACTAACAAAGCAAACTTCAGAGATTAAACATCTGGAGGAAGGAAAAGAATGATGAGTTTCACTTATTTAATCACTTTAACGGCTCTGTAACGTCCATTTAGCAAAGATTAGATATTAAGGGAGCAGTCAGTTATACATTTCTGCTGCATAAAGCTCTGGAGAGCAGCAGCAGATCCACCACACCCAAACACAGCGCACAGCTCATAGCTACTGCTCCTGCGTAGCCTTGTACAGAAAGCCAATGGGATTTTCCTCCACATATATAGTGGTTTATTATCCCATGCGGTATAGAGGCCACATGCTCTTCATCTCTTTCTCAGCAGCTTTCTAGTCTCAGGCAGCAAAGGAGACTGGCTGAAATTTGATTTGAAAAGATTTCTGTGTTCATGCAGCTATAAAAATCATATCTGCTGTGTGTGTGTGTGTGTGTGTGTGTGCTAGTGCATCTCCAAAACATTGAATATCATGAAAATGTAAATTTGTGCTCATAATTAAATTCAAAAAGTGTGATATTTGGTAGTTTGTTAGTATGTTGATAGTATTGAATAATAATTTAAACTCCAGCAATCAAAGCTATCCAGCCAACAGCATCACCAGTAAAGGACTAGAGGACCAACACAAACTGTGATGAGCTACTGTCTCTGACTTTACATGTACAAGGTGCACAAATAAGGTAGGTGTGTCTGATATCGTGGACAGTGAACATCTCCAGCAGCTCTGCTGTGTCTGATCCACTCTAACCAGTGCAACCCAGACTAAAACGTGGCTACCTCTTAGTTATATTGATTTAAACTTTATTTGTTTATAAAGCACTACATGGTCTTGAGCACATCTCACATATGCTTTCAGTTTATAAACCAGGAAGATCTCACATCCGCTAGTGGCTTCCAGTTAACAGCTGTGTCTTGTCAAGAGTTCATGACTTGCATTTCTTGCCTCTTAATGTGTTTGAAACATGTTTTGTGTCTACTTTGAAGAATGTATTTTCACTTGTTTTATTCTATCTGTATTACTCTTAAATGTTATTAAAGATCAATTTTACTTTCTCTCCAAAATGAGAAGCAATACTAACAATCTTTTCACATTTTCTGCACAAAACAATTTCAATATGTCAACAAAATGCAGAAATATTTGATATCAAATGTTCCATTTCAGAACAACATGCTGAGTCAGAACTGCTCAAAGTGGTGATGGAAACCAGACATCTGTAGTGTTTTTACCTCTAAAAGCTGCATCACATAACATTTTTTCAGATAATAGTTATACATTAATTCCCTATTGGATGAGGCATTGTTTTACAATACTTCTGAGATATGACTTTAATGTAAATGCATTTTAAAAGCCATTCACTGAGGAGAAATGAAAGGCAAAATCCACCCCCTGGTTTCCATCTCTTCTATTTGATTGCAAAAAAGAATAGCAAATGGCTACATTTCTCAAGGATTCACATTAAAACACTTTGAATGCTTACAGTTTAGGGTTTGCAATCAATCAGTCAACAAGGCAGTCAGAAAATCAATCAACCCATTATTCAATCAATCAATCAGGCAGTCAACCAATCAATAAATCAATCAGTCAATCAATCAGCCAATCGACCAGTCAGTCAGTCAGTCAACCAATCAATCAAACAGTCCACCTATTGGTCTAGTCTAATCAGTCAGCCAAGTCAACCAACCAATTAATCAATCAATCAAATCAGTGAATCAATCATTCAATCAAACCATTCAGTCCACCTGTCAGTCTAGTCCAGGGGTGGCCAACTCCAGTCCTGGAGAGCTGCATTCCTGCACAGTTTGGTGATCTCCCTGATCAAACACACCTGATTCAACTCAGCAGGCAATTAGCAGGTTTAATTGTAGTGTCAGAGCACAAATATCACCAAACGGCTCTCCAGGACCGGAGTTGGCCACCCCTGGTCTAGTCAATCAGCCAGCCAGTCAACCAACCAATCAATCGATCAAATCAGTCAGTCAATCATTCAATCAAACTAGTCAACCAGTCAATCAAACAGTCCACCTGTCAGTCTAGTCAATCAGCTAGTCAGTCAATCAACCAATCAATCGATCAAATCAGTCAGTCAATCAATCAATTATTCAATCAATCAATTAAACCAGTCAATTAATCAAACCAGTCAACCAGTCAGTTAGTCAATCAACCAACCAGTCTGTCTGACTGTCTGGTAGAAAACAAACAGACATTTGAAGAAGCTTGCAGATAAAATGGACTTTTTAAATAAATAAGTAATAAATAATAAATAATAAATGTCAGAGTGTTAAATGCTCTAATTGCTCCAGTGCATGTAAACACAAACTGAATTCTGACTAAATCAAATTTTCTGTAGTTATTGGATTAGTTATTGGACACAATCTTATATATATTATATATATATATATATATATATATATATATATATATATATATATATATATATATGTTTTTTATATTAATAACAAATGGGAAAGTGTCACAAATGTATTATATTATATTATTAAATGTATATGACTATACATTTATATTATTATTTTCAGAATGTATAATTATGTGACCATGTAATGACAATAACTCGACTAGTAAGGGTTAATTATATAACAATAAGGGCTTATCAATGCATTTTTTTATATTTTAAGGCATATTTGTAATATGCAGAGATATAATTTTGTCCATGTCTGGCAGGTCTGGTGCGTGTACTGAATCGCGGGTCTGTATCTGCTATTCTGGTGACTGCATTAATATGGTGAATGGCTCTCCGACACAGTGATGCATGAGACAGGCTGCGCACACACAGGCACACACACCTCCAACACACTCCACACACCCTGAGAAACACTCCTCCAATCTCCCTCGCTCACCCTCTCTCTCTCTCGCTGCTTCTGACAGGCTCCAAAACACTCCAGTGACTCTTGTTCTCTCTCTCGAAAACTTTCTGACACACACTCAAACTTTTCCTCCAGCTGAGAGGGAAGAACATTCATCATCTTCTGGCCTGCGCTGGTTAATATTCCGGAGAGCAGTGAGAAGATGCAATGATATTCAAACCTGCAGCTACGTGACAAACAGCGCTACAGCGACAGAGTCAGTCCCCCCAAATCCATCTCACTCTCTCACTAACACGAGGTAGTTTGTGCTCTCACAGCTGATGTGGACGGGGTTTCCATACAACATCCCTGTCATAACAAAACCTGAATCTAAGACGGCCAAGAAAGCTTTATGCTTTATTTTTTAATGTAAATTAATGATGTAAAATAAGGCAGTACTGACGCCGACTCTGAAAATGCTTTAGCATCAATATTATTTATACATTTAACTTGATTTAAAAAATGCTTCAAATTAAATAATGAATGTTTTTCAACACCACTATGTAACTCCTGCATGTATCACTTTTGGCTCCAGTTTTAGTCAGACTACAGTGGAGTCCCATTTGTTTGGGAAAAGTTTGTAAAAGCTTTTAAAAAGTCCTATTTGGTTTGGATTAGTTTATCAGGGGGATGTCAGTTTTAAACATTTTGCTCAGTGTTTGTACTCCTGTATCCGGACGGCCTCAAAACAACTACAGGAGTGAGTTTCTGGTACATTTGTAACTGATGATGATGATGATGATAATTATTATAATCAGGGGTGCACATAATTTTTTTGGTCTAGTTCTCAAAGGAGCACCTACAGATGTTGCTTGGTGCTCACCTTTTACAATGCTCGAAAATACTACAAGCATTGATAATCACTACCCTCCTGACATGCACTGTTTGGAGCCATGCTATCTCCTGCAGCCATTTTTAAGTGAACACTCTTTTTTACCTTCAGTCTCAGTCTGGCGTTTCTTTGGAGGTGGTGGAATACCAAAGTAATGACTTAATGTAGCTTGTTTCTTGGACCTGTTGAATCGATGGAAATCTTAAAAGCAGTGAAAAAATAAGCTAGAGCCCGCCTATGTTACCGTCAGGGTTGCCAGATCCACAAAATTATTTAGTCAAAAGTCAGTCTAAAACCCGCCCATCAGAAGCTTAAATTAGCCCAAAATGTGTCTGTCACACGTTTGAATCAAATGGCAAAACAACTAAGAGTGTTCGATTTAGTATTTGTATATAAGGGATTTATCAGTTCATCAATCATACCGCCTCCCGTATTCCCCCATTTACCCATATTAGCTTGTGATTCTCTCTCTAGCAAGGCACCTAACCCTCAACTGCTCCCAGGGTGCTGTGGATAAGGCTGCCCAACTCTAGTGTTTCCATGCATGGATGGGTAAATTGCAGAGGTCAAATTTGCACACTGTGGGAATAATAATAATAACAATAATAATAATAATAATAAATTATTATTATTATTATTATTATTATTATTATTATTATTATTTAATAAGCCTGTATCTTGTCTTTCCTATGGATTTTTGTTTACTTTCCTCTACATAATGCTCTCCTAGGTGGTGCATTTGGTGAAATATCTTCCATCTAGACCGAGTAGATTATAAAATGACTTTTCAAAAGCTTTAATGTGTTTGATTTGTGAAGATTTTGGTATCAAACAGCAGCAGTGAGATGACATCTGCCTGGAAAACCACAGAGATTTGCTTAAGGAGAATGAAGAGAGAAAAACTCACAGAGGAGCTACTGTACAAGACAAAATTACCCCAGGACCCTCTGTAAACTGAATTCAATACAAAAAGGGCCAAAGATCCAAGGCTTCTAAATGATGGGACCATTTTAAAATAAAAAGGTGTACAGTATGTTTTGATCATATAACCCAGCAGCATTAACACTATGAACCAAAACCTGAAGTGAACACACACTGGCTTTTCCACCCTAAAAGACTTCTGTTTACATTTCAGTGGAATTGAATGTTGATGATATTAAAGGTGGAAAAAAGTTCTGAAATGATTCATCTTGGTCTTTTTATAAGTTAATCCGCTAACATGGCAGACTAATTTATTAATAACATAATTGACAGTGACAAGCCTACACTGGCACTGAGTCAGTGTGCTCTCATACACAGCACTGGATCATGTGATCATAACTAAAAATCAATGACTGCAGAACTAGGACACTAATATTGGATTTATGTGGCAAATAAAATCAAATAACTACCCAGACATGATGACACAAATGACTGACAATCCATCAAACGGGCTCTCCTCAATACCACAATGAAACTGAACGAAAGCTTTCTTTATAGCATTCATCTGAGGAACTGATAACATGTTTATATCAGTTTATACAGAATTTCCCACTTAACACTGAAGTCAATCAGACAAAATATATTTAGAGTGCAAGATGTAAAGAGAACGTAAAGAGAATGTTGCTTACAAACACAAACACTCAAACTACAACATTAAATTTGTAAGGATGCACTGAAATGAACAATTTTGGCTGAAACCAAAACCAAAACCTAACAAAGTCATTTGTTCAAATACTGAACATGGTTCTTCATTTTTATAAATTATTATAAAAGTAGTGACTAAGCTATTTCCCAAAATAAGCCTTGTAGTAAGTCAGGAATGAGTGTCTGTTGGTTTGACATCATTAGGTTTAATAACATGAGTTTAATTGATTATTCTTTTATATTTGTATATAAAACAAGACAATAATATAGGAATATGTATGAAGATGTGTGTATGTTACATTATTACTAATATTTAATAAAACAAAATGGTGACAATGTCTAAAATGAATGATGTAAGTCACATGGATGTTTTGTGTGTTTAATGTGAGTGTCATTGGCTACAGACACTGAAACACTTCACATTTCTTATGGTAATTGTGAGACGGTCCCTAACACTGCAGCAGCTGAAGCACAAACACAAAGCTAAGCGGCTGTATTCTGGCTTCATCATAACAAGTGTAGTTTAGTAAAGGTTGTGCTTGTAGTTTGTTGTCTTCTTCTAACAAACTGTAATTGTGCTGATGAATCTGTGTTTTGCTGGTGAGGAAAAGCACAATTCTGAATGTTAAACCAACATTAAACTAACTTTACTGCAGTAAACTTACACTCTGGAGCACGTCTAGAGCCAGGAACTAGAAAAAGGTAATGTGTCATTAAAAATGACATTGTGCAGTATAAATTATTCTGTTTTTTCACTTATTCAGCTGAACACTGAAAGTGTTCGATGTTGCCATAGTTTTGGTTGCCAAATATTCAGTGCATCCCTATAACTTATAAATAATAACAAAAGCACGTGGATCCCACATGCATCATCTGATTAGAAAGTGCTGTTCTATAATCAACTTTGCTGATAATAGTCATGAATATGGAGGAATCTGATCAAATATCAGTCTTCTACCAGCCCTGCTGCTGTCTGAAATGGCTATTGTTTTTTTCCTATTAAAGCTCACTTTGGCTGGGTTTCCATTCAAATACTTTGCTAATATTTTGTGCATTTTGGTAAAAAAGTCAATCTAGGACTGTTATGCAAGGACACATCAAATATAAAGGAAAGATATAACTTGGCCTTAGCTTTTAGCAGAATCATCTTTTTTGTAGTCATATTTTTAAAGCTGTAAGCTAATTTCTTAGTTTGTACGTCTCTACATAAAAACATGAGCATCTTGTCCCCTGTGAGGTTCAACAAATGGGCTACTGTAACAGAATCTAGACATGCATTCAAACTCTCAGTGTAGTGTGACCAAGCTTACCCTACATGGCATGATTGCAGCCACTAAAAAGAGAAACACCACTGCTTTATATAAGCTGGCAACTCATGTATAGAGTAGAGAGCAAAATGTTTGGTGTCAAACTCCAGTACTGGAGGTCCAAATTCCTGCACAGTTTAATGAACTTCCTGTTTAAACACATCTGATTCAGCTCAACAGGTTTAAATGTAGTCTCAGAGCAGAGAAATCACCAAACTTTGCTGGACACCCACCAGGACTTGAGTTGGACACCCCTGCTGTAATTAAAACAGTTTACTGCTGTGTTTATGCTGCAACAATGAAACCACAGTAACGGTATATTATATTAATGAACTTACAAGCTTGATATGTCATCAATTAAAAAAATAATAATTATCAGCATTTTCCCAATTCAGATTTAACAATATACTAATTTGTCCATCTTGTTATATTAAATATTTGGGTGTTTATTAAAATTTTGTCCTTTTTCTTTGAAATTTTCATAATTTGCGAAAACTCAGTGGATAGAAAATCACCTAAGTACCAGTCTCTGAGACCTGGGGAACCATTGGGGATTTGGTTGCCTTAGTCAAGGGTACTTCAGCTGTGGACACTAGCGAAGGGGACACACTGACTATTAATTCAGGCCCGGGGATGAAATCATACAATTTTGGGAATCCTCCTTCAAAGGGGCCACACACAGAAGCAATTATAGAAGGTGAAACCATCTGTGCTGTTTAGGTGACTATTGACTTCAACATTAGCTTCACAGCTAAACTAAAGCACCACTGCTTTTCTAATCACATAGACATTGTTTGTGTGTGTGTACCTGAACATTTCTCCAAGGCCTTTCAGCACGCCTTTCTTTCCTTTACTCTTCTCTTTCTCATCTGCTTTCTTTTTCTCCTTTCCTCCTTTCTCTTTCTTCTTGTCACTGGCAGGTTGGTTGCCGTTGGCGAGCTGTCGCTCGGCAACAGGAAGAGGTGTGAGGTCAGCTACCGTGGAAACAGAGTCCCGCCCTGACCGGGAGCTTTCTTCTGTGTCTTCCTCAACTGTGGGGGGTCAAAACAAAGACCACCATTAAACAATCGGGAATTCTCAGTCTCATCTCCATCAGACACATCTGCCTTGTACACCATCACTACAGTCCTTACATCCATCCATCATGATCTGACCTGATCAGGGTCTCTGTGAGTCCTCTACCTCTTCACTGGGCGCAGGGCATTACACTGTCTTAGCTAAACCCAGGACATCGCTGGGTGTACACTCTAAATTGCCCAGCTCTGAGCATGTATGTCCAGAAATGGATTGGTGTCCCTTCCTGGTGTTGGTGGAGTAATGAATACCCAGCATCAAGTGAAGCAGTAGGGGGACTCACCATGGACCTGACCAGGATTAACACCTGGAGTCTGAGGGCTTTTAAGACACACTGATGTAATCTGGCATGCCTTGACGTTTATTTATTTAATTTTATTTTATTTTTTACAAATTACACCCATCTAAAATTACCCCTCCCCCACAGTGTTACACAGGCTTTTGTTCAGCACAAACTCAGCAACAACAGTGTCAGAACAGTAAGAGTGTCATAAATCTATATTCTGATTAAATCTGCTCTAAACTTAGACTTTCCAAAAACCTGTTTTCAGATGTGCTGATATATTGTGAACAAACACTCATTTTTATCCAAGACTTTTGAGCTCAGAACTGAATAAACAGGTGTTGGCAACACACTGCTCATTACAGTGTTTAGACATTGTATGTGGTTTTATTTCTAAAGTTTAACAAATGTGAGTTGAAATTTGTTTCATTCAGTGGTCCCTATATTGAATATTTATGAGACAGGTGTGAACAATGAGGTGAGAGGTCTTTTGTTCAAATCACATTCCACGGCCTGTAATCCACCAAATGAAATGTCTAGAATTACCATGTCATTATCATATGAATGACATAGCATCATTTGGTGGGGACAAAAGTGCAGCTGCCCGGGAAAATGTGTCTCTGCTTATTTAAGCTCCTGTCACAAATATCTAAAAATATATTTAGATTCAACCTATATATATTTAAAAATATATTTGAAATACAATTTCAGGGGTATGTTTAGTTTTGTTTCTAGGATAAAATCTTGCAGAGTTATATACTGTACGTGTTTTTTTTTTTTTAAGTTTTATTAATATGCCGCCAGTGGGAGCAAAGACTCCGGAGAGTTAAGCAGTTACGATGATGGATGCATGGATTTATCAAGCACAACACAAAAATTCTACATTATGATGTCTGAGATTCTGTAAAAGTATTCATTCAAAAGTTGGTCAGATTTGGAGTTTTGTTTGGATGTAAAGACTCAAAAAAGTCTGGCTTGTTGAAAGGTCTCAGATCCAAACACAACATAATTATTAAAATATGATAATATCAGACAATTAATTTACGCACTCACTAGTGATCAATCAATTAATGGGCTGGGCGATTAATGGGTCGTATTGTTGTGTTTAGATCATTGGCGAAAATGAGCTCCTTTACAGGCAGCCTAATCAGGCTGCTGTAGAACAATGTTAGAGCTCCCCCTAGTGTCAAAGAAAGACTAATAAACCTAATAAAGTCAACAAATGTTTAATTTTTTTACATTTATATTTGCTCAAATGCAAGAAAAAAAAAGATCAATCATTAACTCTAATCAACTTTATAAAATGTTTTCCCACTTCGAATTTACATCACCGAGGTCTTCAAATCCCCAACCCAACTTTTAACCCAACCTTTCCCCCAATGTAATGGTAGCCAACTGACCCACACATCTGCTAGGAATTGCAATGTCCCTGACTCTAGGAGGGTGAAGTCATGCTCCGCCTCTTTTCCAACTGCTGCTGATACATCACTGCCAATGGAGAAATGTGCAGGATCCCCATCTCTGATACATCAGCTAACAGACACCTGAGCCAGCGAACATTACTTAGTAGTGATGGAGAAAGAGTACCATCTACCCACCCTTAGACAGCACAGCTAATTCTACTCTCTCAGGCCCCGGCTGTCAATAATAAGCACCATGACCAGGATTTGAACTCATGATCCTCTGATTATAGTCCACTGAGCCACTCAGGGGTCCCAAATCCCCAAACTTAAGAATGTTAAGAGCAGCAGAGTCAGCTCCTGGAGAGCTGCTGTCTCTTTGAATAAGGAAATCAAACTGCATTGGACAGCAGCTCTCCAGGACTGGAGCCGGAGGCCTCTGGTCTACAGTAAACACATTTTGCAACGAGAAAGAAAATTGTAATCAACTATATATATAGATAGTGATGAAAAAGGCAGGAATATTCCTTTAAAACCAGAAATATAAAGCGATAAGTTCCCATACGTATGTCCATGGTCTCTCCATCTTCCTCATGGGCTGCTGGTCTATCGTACGATTTGTCTATTGCCGCCCGGAAGCTCTCGTTACAGCCTCGCCCCCGTATGATGCGAGGGCGTGGCCTGTGAAATGGGAGGTCCCCGTTGAGTGTTGCCTCTGCGACGGCGGTCTGTAAGCTTTCTAAAGAACTGGACTTCTTCAAACCCAGAGATGGACCCACATCACGTGATGAAGAACCTGAGGAAGAGGCAGAGTGTTAAATGCTTGTTCACAACCTCACACAGTCCAAGAGCAGCAGTCAAATTTAAAAAAAATGTTTCCCAGCATGAGTCACAACAAAGACGTCTTGGAATGACTTGTATGATTCACTAGAACTATTATCAGGAAAATAAATGTGGCAGGTAAGACAGGAAGGGCACACACAGAACTCTGATACGAGTAAAAATAAGATCTTCGTGGATGCGGCTTTGTTTTATAGCATGATATTATCCTGCTACTTTAGTTCTGCTAGGTTTCAATGACAGGTTTAAATTTGCTTTAAATATTAATTTAATGGTAGTGATGGTCATGTAATCTTCCCGCCTGTGGTTATGTCTTAAGATTTTTCTGTCCTACTATTCTGGTACCATTGAGCACTACTGGCTAAATAACAATAGTTGCTTCAGGTGGTTCTTTCTTAAACATGAACCTTGCTGGACGTTAGAGGGCGGGGCTAACACATTTGATGATCAAGTAGGTAAACATGGACTTGAAAGAAAAATGGTCAGACATTTTTTTTTAAAAGGTAGTTAAGATTTATGAAAAAAGACCAAAAAAAAACAAAACAAACAAACACAAGAACCAATTCATTTAGTTTGGAAAACAACCACAGTGAGCTACTCTTTCACCTTGCATGGGTGAGTGGAAGTAAGGCATCCTCCATATTGACTCAAATCATGATTATGGCTTTTCAATCTAAACTTAACCTCAGTAACTCAGTGTTACACCTAAACCTAAGTAACTAAAATCAGTCTTACACCTAAACCTAACCATAACTTCAGTAACCAAGACAGTCTTACACCTAAAGTCAAACCTCAGTATCTAAAAGATAGTCTTATACCTAAACTTAAACCAAAAGACAGTCTTGCACCTAAACCTCAGTAAGTAAAAGACACGTTTTACGCCTAAACTTAAATAACTAAATCTGCTGGGATCAGACTGGGACAGGTTTTGGGTCAGTATCAGGTCTATTGTAGACGCTGTGGATTATGTAACACTGAATGGTGTCGTTTTCAGGTTTCCAGACTTCATTGCTCTGTAACTGAGAGATGGACCAATTTACTTGAGGTTGATAAAGCTAAATATATCATTTGTCTGAGCTGCGTGTAAGTGCTTCTGCGCTGGTTGCTATCTGCCGTGTGGCACCGATACGGCTGATAGTGATGCTGGCATTAGCTGAATGCGAGGACAGTCCAATCATTGTACTCAAAAAGATAAGCCAGGATAGGAAGCCAAGAGATATGAGCTCATCTGTATGCACAGCCTTACACACAAGTTTTACTGGCCCTGCTTAAATTACACGTTTTAATGATTTTTCTAAGTAAGGCAATCCTTTTTCTACAGAGAACAAACACTGAAAAAACTGAAAAAAAAAACAAACAAAAAAACATTGTGTTTAGAATTTATAAAGTTATCATATACATTCAATACAAAGTGATATATTTCAAGTCCATTTTGTTATTAAATGTTGAACAGTTTGGCTTATAGCTCAAAATCCTCAAGATTTATTAAAAGTTGTGTGTTAATTTGTATAAATCTTAAAACAAAAAATGGCTTTAAGTTTGTCATTTTATATGTATTAAATATAAAATCTGCCAGTTTAAATTTTTGAATTAAATTATGAACACAAACGAACATTCAAAATATTCAAATCTGCACTTGTTTTTTCTCTACATTTTAAAAAATAAATTATAATAAAAATACAACAAAAATATAAATGTAAAATAATTTTAATAAAATTAAATACAATTAAAATATATTAAAATAAACATTTAAATTAAATAAAACAAATAAGTAAAAATAAGTAAAAATGAAAAAAATCTAAATAAGCAGAAAATGTACAGAAAAATATATAATAAATAAAATACTAAATAAAAGACATAACCCTCCAATAGAGGACGTGTTAATTTACTTCCACTTAGAAAGTCAACAAAGTTTTTAGCTGAATTGGTGGATGTCTTAACTGTAGCTATAACTATGAACACAGTGTGACAATGTCTATGTTCTTGCAGCATTGACAGAACTTTATGATGAGCCTCACAGCTGAAAGCCACATCCACCTACTACCATCTAGCATCCTGTTCTGTAAGAGTGCAGGTCTGTCAAGAAGCAGATTATCCCTTTTGGTGACCCCAAAGACTCAATTTGAAGAAATGCTAAAATTAACACTATAATCCAAACACAAAATAATGCCACTAAACTCAAACACAATTCAGAGAAATCCATCTAAGAGAATAAGTCAGAATGACAACTGTAGTCAGCTGACCCTCAGCCAATCACAACAACCTGCATGCCTTCTTATCCAATACGCTGCCACCTGGAAGGCCAGAAGCCGACAGCAGTGAAGCATTAACGGTCATTAGCCGGTCAGGCCAGAGGAGAAGGATTGTCATTGGTGAGTGATGTCTCCAGCGAGAAGTCTTTCTCCATCATCCGTGTTAACGGTCCACGACCCATTGCAGCTTAGCCGGAGCAAGCGAACGTGTCAAAAACGAGAGTGATGCCAGAGAAAGCAAGCTCCGAGCGTCAAAGAAAACAGGGAGGAAATCTGTTAAAGCTGGTGTTCCGGATGAATGAGGCTGAGATTGAATAAGAGACAGAATCTCTGGCAGGAGGCGCTTCTGGAAAAATAATGTATCACTATCTTGAAGGCAGCGTATGCTTCACTACAACACGTCTGCAAAACACCCCAGGAAGTTAATTAATTCTTTGTATGGATCACCAGAGGATAGTGTGTAATGGAAGGAAAATCTCTAAGTCAATAACTCGCTGTGGGGCCTAACATACAACCATATGCTGGTACAAATCCAGCACTGCTAATACCAGCACAAATTTAGGAAAAGAACAGCAAACCAACTGTATACTGAACAGAAGTACATCACCAGGACTGATGATTGTAACTACACTTAAACCCTTGGACTCTGCATATCATTCTGTACTAAGATTCATCACTAGTGACCCCTACAGCACACATCACTGTTCACTGTATGAAAAAGTGGGTTGCTCATCTATATGAGTGTAGAGAAACACACTGGTTTATTTTTTCTCACTGGTCATATGCTACCATACATTACAGCAATACTTAATGAAATTAGCACAAATTACAAGATTTGTTCCAGTGATTGGATCACCTTTCAGGTACTGAGAGCTTTTAGTGAACTGGGAAAATCTGCTTTTAGCTCCAGTGCACCAGTGAGCTGGAACTCACTACAGGAAACTCTAAAGCTCTGCTCACTGGTGTCACTTCATCATTTTAAACTCTTAAACTCTAACCACTCTTTTAGTGTGTTTATTTGATTTTTTTATTTATTTGATTTTCTTAATTATTTTATACAGGTTTGTTTTAGATATTCCTTTTATTTAAGCTACTTCTCTCTATTTATTCTTATAATTTTAGTTATTCTGGGAGGCCTGTTTTTATTATATTATTTATTTAATTCCTTATCAATATTTTGTGCCCTGTCTGCTTAACCCTCTGGAGTCAGCATTCTCGCCAGTGGGGAGAAAACTGAAATATAGCCTTATATAACTGCAAGATTTAATCCTAGAAACAAAACTAAACACAACCCAGGAACATTAAAGGGTCTTTTCAAATACATATATAGCTTGAAATATATATATATTGTTTTAGATATTTGTGAGAGGAGATTAAATAATTGTTCAGGTTCACCTCAGGTGAGAGCTCTTTGTTCATGTTCACATTCCACAGCTGCTAAACCACAAATGACATGTCCTGTCATTATCATACGAATGACATACTGCGTCATAAGGAGGGAAAAAATGTGCAGCTGTCTGACTCGCTCTGAAAAATGTGTCTCTGCTTATTTAAGCTCCTCTCACAAATATATAAGAATATATTTAGATTCAAGCTACATATGTATATATA
>BRDA01006570.1:55913-67867 GCA_036984385.1 Crenuchus spilurus
AAACAGAGTGAGGGAGAGAGAGGGGGCAAGGTGAGAGAGACAGGGTGAGAGAGAAACACAGAGAAACACACAGAGAGAGAGACAGAGAGAGAGAGAGAGAGAGAGAGAGAGAGAGAGAGAGAAACACAGAGAGAGAGAAAAACAGAGAGAGAGAGGGAGAGAGAGAGAGGAACAGAAAATAAGCCACTGGCCAATTCTACAGCAACTTACCCCAAACAGTCTGTATGTTTGTGTGGTCAGTCTGTGCTCCTGCTGTGTCTGTCACTTTACTGTTTTTGTCAAATCCTCACCACACTGAGAGCAACACATACAGGCCTGTCACTTCCTACTTTAACCACAAGGCCTCACACTTCAGGAGGGGTTTTTGGACCACCGTATGCTGGCTGAGCCCTTTAGGTGTGCTCAGTCATTTTAAAAGAAACATTCCAGTGTTTTTATCCTCATCTCTAACTACCACATGTGCAGTACATACAGGCTCATTACCACTGCCCACAGACATGGTTCAGAAAAGTGTCCGGTGCTCAGACGCTGTCCACTGGCTTCTATTTCAAAGGATCTATTGTTATATAAGAACAGGAGTGTTCTGCCCACAGCAATCTGTGATATGATTTGATGTGTGTAATTCTGAAATGGGCACTTTGGTGCAGACTTTAGAAATACTGTACACTAAAGCTGACAAGCTGCCACCCTAAAAACTCCTGGAAATGATGAAGTGCACAATATTCACCCCATAATCTGTGTCTGTGCTGCCATGGACTGTTTTACAACACATTTACTACAGAGTCTGCAATCTGATTGGATGAGAGACATTCTAGGAGCGCTGATGTTGCATGATAACATCACTCTGACCAAAGCTCTTTAAGTATTACTCCACCACATACACTGTGTGCAGTGACCCCTGTTTAACTGCCCTGGAAATGTAGAAGCCATGTAGGCTTGCAAACGGGACTTCTTATGTCTTTTTCGACAATGGTTTTCTTCTTGCCACTCTTCCATAAAGGCCAGATTTGTGGAGTGCAGACTTATAGTTGTCCTGTGTACAGATTCTCCCACCTCAGCTGTGGATTTCTGCAGCTCCTCCAGAGTGACCATGAGCCTCTTGGCTGCGTCTCTGACCAGTGCTCTCCTTACTCGGTCTGTCAGTTTAGGTGGACGGCCATGTCTTGGTAAGTTTGAAGTTGTAGAATACTTTTTCCATTGTTGGATGATGGATTGAACAGTGCTTCTTGGGATGCTGAAAGCTTGGGATATGTTTTTATAACCTAACCCTGCTTTAAACTTCTCCACATCCTGTCTGGTGAGTTCCTTGGTCTTCATGATGCTGTTTGTTCACTAGTGTTCTCTAACAAACCACTGCGGCCTTCACAGAACAGGTGTATTTATACTGAGACTAAATTACACACAGCTGGACTCTATTAACTAATTAAGTGACTTCTGAAGGTAATTGATTGCACTGGATTTTGTTTAGAGGTATCAGAGTACAGGGGGTTGAATACTTTTGCACTTCACACTTTTAAGATTTTTATTTGATTAAAGTTTTGAAAACCATGTATCGTTTTCATTCACAATTATGTGCTCATTTGTGTTGGTCTGTCACTTAAAATCTCAAAATACTTTTAAGTTTGTGGTTGTAATGTGACAAAATGTGAAAAAGTTTAAGGGGTGTGAATACTTTTGCAAGCCACTGTATCTTACATTATAGCACCACCCTCAAGTGTTTTGCTGCTTAGTTAGAACATGACTTTCCTTTGAATGTACACATACTTCGCAAACTTTACTTTCACTTTCAAAAAACTTTTGGGGCTGGCGTCCAAACGTTCCCTCCTGTTTCAATGAAAATTTGCTCGTCCATGATATGAGACTTTGTTTAAATAAGCCCCAGTCCTGATGACCCACCAGACATATGTGTTTAAAGTGGTTTATAGACTATAACAAGTGTAAGCCAACCTCGAACAGAGCTGGTGGTCAAAAGTGATTTTAGAAACCTGAAGTCGTTTTTGATTTGCTGGTTTACACTGTGATTAACAGAACTCACTCAGTCCTCTGGCCACATTGTTTCGGGGTCTTAGGTTGTCATCCAGTCCCTCGATGCCGTCATATAGTGTGTGCGAGATCCGCCGCTCGTGATCGTCCGGAGATGGACTCAGCGTCTGCTCTGGTCCACGAGGACTGCACGGCGTCTCACCCTGACAAACACACAGCCAGCGGACACACACACACAAGAGGCAGTAGTACACCAAGTTACAGAGGAAGAAAGTGATGTACATCGACAGACTAATAAAGGATGTACACAACCTATAATACAAACCATCACATCACTTAACAGGACACACAGTTTAAAAAAATGAAGTATGAACTGAAGAACGTACCATTCCAGCTAGACACAAATACTAATTTCATATATGAACTGTACATAGACATTCACCCTCTGCTGTTTTAAACTATTTACACAAACATCTCCTCTGTAGACGTCTTTATGAATATGTATTGTCAACATGATGCGTTAATGTGTCATTTCAGACAATACATATGCTCGTGATGCTCCTCTGTGTGATGTCAGGATACAGGATTTGATGCAGTGCATTATTTTACAGTACAGATGGATTTGGTCATGCTGTGGTTTGTCAGTATGAATGATTTAATGGCTCGCTGGTTTGTGTCCAGTTCCAGATGTGTGTGCAGAGGTGAACAATAACAAATGACCCATTACAGTACTTTAGAACATTTAAAACCATAGTAATATTACTTTTAATTTACTTCTAATGAACAAAGAGTCATCTGAGCTGGGGACGTTCTGCAGTTGCTGATGGGATTAGTGGAGTTAATCCAGGATGATTCAATATCCAGATTGAACTGGGATCAACCAAATGGTAACAACTAAACCTGGCATTTCACAAGGCAGGATTTTAAAGCCCAATGTCAAAAATGGTCCAATGACAGAAGAGCAGCAGGACATTCAGTTTCTCATTTGATTATCTTTAAAGTTGGGTTTAAGAACTCCTGCTTTGTGGAATAGCACCAGTGATTGGACCTGGGCAACGGCAATGTAATACGATATGGGCGATGACGGACAATAATCGTACACTCTGTGTGGGGATTACACTCTGATTCAGAATTTTATGAAATATCCCGAAATCTAAAGGACGGGATGGCCACGGAAAGTCACGTGATGACACCCAAATGGATGAAACCAGCTCGGATCACATTACAACATTTACAAAGCATGCAAACACTGCAGTCTAGTGCACCCCACACACTCACTCACACACACACACTTCTCCACTGTTGTGAGAAAATGTAACTGTCCAATATGTAAGTCTTCCTTAACACAGAAATGGATGTTGCTCATCAGATGCACCACATTTTTTCACATTCAGTTGATATTAAGTACCCAAAAGTACCACCCTTCCAACAAAAAAAGGAATATCACAGATTATCCCAATTTGTTAATAAGGGATTATTGTGACGCTACATTCTCAATATCGCTCAGGCCTACTGGTATCACAGGACATGACCCGAGCCTCTGAAAGATTAAGACTAAATGGAGTTCACAGATTAAAAACAGGCCTGAAGATAATCTAAGAGTTTTGATCAAGGCTATCTGGGGTAAGCTGGGAATTTATTGATTTTACAGCACATGAATAGGCAAGTGGAATGACTTATAAATCACATCAGACTCAGTTTAGTGAAACTAAATGAGCTCGAGCAGAGACAACTCATTTTGTCGGAAACAGTATTAAGTTCTAGCTTGAGGAGGATTTATTTAGCCGGCTAAGTAATCAGAAGTAAACAAATATACTTATTTTAATTTTTAAAAGTTTTAATTTGTCATTTAACAACAACAAAACTGTTTTTATTCAACCTAAAGATTATAATTTAGTCCTTATATAGATAACATTCTAATGATGTCATGCAACCACGCTAGCACCATGTTGGTAGGCAAGATCAAGTTCATCCAGCTTTGCAGTGGAAGGTTATGGGAATCTCAAATAAGCAGCATTTTATTTATTGATTTTATCGTGAAAGGCGTTCACACTTTTCTGTTTCTCTAGTGATGACAAATAACGGATAGCAGACCAGAGAGCTTATAATAACAATAATAATAAAATGACTGAATAAAATCTGTGGTTGTTAGTTCAGTTTTTGGCTGCTCTACCAGAAGGTTAATAAGAAAACGCTCCTGTTCTGAGCGTTTTGACTAAACTAACGCCATCTAGTGTTGACTGTCAGTACCAGCTGTTTAAAGACTACGGACGAGGCTTCAAATGTCACTTTATGTGTAATGAATCAATTTTTGACTAAAATTATGAACACAAACTTTTCTACAATATTCTACTTTAAGATGCACTAGTCTGGTAAACAAACAGACCAACTCTCAACACTTCAAGTTAGTGATGGTGGAGTTGTAGCTTGCCTACCAACATGGCGACGGGGTGTTTTTATGGCCATATATAACCATATATAACCATATATACTGCAGTCTTCATTAATACTTTAATTTTGTATTCTAGTAAATTGCTCTTCACAGCTGTAGGTATCATGCATCTTTTGATTGGCTGGTTTTTACGTTTGGAATGATTTTGCTTTCCTATCCCAGTTCTACCACTTTGTCTTGTGTGCGCATTACTGTTTGACTCAAAACCTCAAGGGACAGTCACAACACTTATGAATTACAGAATAGCTTTGTACAAGTATGCTTGTGTATGTGTGTGTGTGTAAGGGTCATCCCGCCAAAAACTGCTGCTGTTATTCCCAGAATGCCCCGGGGGACAGCGTGATGTGCCGTGACCCGATTGGCTGGTCTTAAATCACATCTCTTCCAGAACGGGTATTCTCTAGAGAAGCAGCAGCATGACGGAACGAACCACTGCCTCCGCAGATATTTTCAGACAGAATGGACAATAACAATGAAGTCATTTTATTTATCTACTCTAAAATGTTGCACCTCAATCAAATTTGATCAAACATGATCCCAAACTATGTGTAATCACAGTGAAATCATTTATGCTCAGGCTTCTCTACATGATTGCATGGTAGAGTTCAATCATCTATAATAACAACAGAATACAGAGAAATGTTAAGATCAATGTTTTTAATTTGATCAGGAAATAAAAAAGAAACAGCACATTAAATATTGGCTTTCTCAGTGTAGAAATATTACATCCGTTGAGAGAGCAAACAAATTTAATGGCCATTTGGCATAATTTAAGAAAATATATTTAACATTTTACTATAATTCCACAATAAGCGAGTGCGTCAAGAGTCCAGGATATTAAATCCATTCTTCCAGTGTTCCCATTGTCTACAGTGTAACTTATCTCTCTCTCTGTGGTCTGATGGATGCCATTTTTTGTCAGAATTCCACACAAGCAAGAGTCCAGAGTCATTACAATCCATTCTTCCAATGTACCCCTTTCTCTACCTTCTTATCTTTGTATCTAATCTCTGTTTCTCGATGATCCAAATGATGCCAATCTCTCTGTCGGCCTCTATTGTTCAATCTCTCTCCCTCCTGATTGTGTCTAACCTCTTTGTCTCCAGTGTCTGATCTCTCTCGAGAATCATATCTCTCTCGTCTGCTGTCTGATCTGTCCTTCTCTCTGTTATGCTCAATCTGTCTCTCATTACTAGCAGATCTTTCTCTTCTCTCTTTCTTTTGGTCATACCTCAGTGTCTCTCTTTCATGTGATCTCTCCTCAGGTCTGTAGGATCTGCTGTCTGGTCTATCAGTCTCTCTGTAATGTATAAGTTCTCTCTTATTAGCGTCTGATCTCTCTTCCAGTCTCTCTCTAGAACTGTATCTTTCTGCTTTGGGTCTGATTTGTCTCTCATTACTGTCTGATTTCTCTCGCAATCTCTCCCTAGAATCATATCTTTCTGTGTCTCTGTAGGGTCTGATCTGACTCTCATCCATGTCTGATCTCAGTCTCTCCTTAGAATCATATCTTTCGGTCTCTCTGTAGGGTCTGATTAGTCTCTCATTACTGTCTGATCTCTCTCGAAGTCTCTCCTTAGAATCATATCTTTCTGTGTCTCTGTAGGGTCTGATCTGCCTCTCATCAATGTCTGATCTCAGTCTCTCTTTAGAATCGTATCTTTCTGTGTCTCTGTAGGGTCTGATCTGTCTCTCAGTACCGTCTGATCTCAGTCTCTCCTTAGAATCACATCTTTCGGTCTCTCTATAGAGTCTGATTTGTCTCTCAGTACTGTCTGATCTCAGTCTTTCCCTAGAATCATATCTTTCTGTCTCTCTGTAGTGTCTGACTTGCCTCTCATTACTGTCCGATCTCAGTCTCTCTCTAGAATAATATCTTTCTGTCTCTCTGTAGAGTCTGATTTGTCTCTCATTACTGTCTGATCTCTCTCGCAGTCTCTCTCTAGAATAATATCTTTCTGCATCTCTGTAGTTTCTGATCTGCCCCTCTCTGCTGTCCGATCTGTCTCTCTGTACCTCTTTTTCAATGGTATCATATCTCCAAGCCTCTAGCTCATTTGGTCTCTCTTTTTCTCTGTAACGTCTGAGCTGTCCTCTGCTGTCTGATCTCTCCTCCTCTCTGGAATGCCTCATCTCACTTCCTCCACTGTCTGATCTGTCCATCTCGTGGTAGCATCTGGTCTCTCCCTCGTCACTGTCAGATATCCCTTCCTCCTCTTCACTGTCTGATCTCTCTCTCTCGTGTCCGATTACCTCATTGCGTTTGTTCACTCGTCTCGCCACAATCAGCTGGATCATTCCTCTTTTGTTGCCCTCCGTCGACATGGACTTTCGCAGAGTTTCCATGGCATCGTGATTGGTCTTCCCTAATAATGACTCTCCATTGACAGCGATGAGCTGGTCATTCACCCGCAGTCTCCCGTCCTGCAGAATCAAAACGTTCAGCAATTAGACAACACACAGTCACCAACACTATGTTCAGACTGCAGGTAAATCAGATTTTTCAAATCAGATCTGCTGATATGACTTTTCATACTGTTATTAAGTGATCAGATCAGATTTGCCCATCCAGATATCACAAGTCTGTATGTTTTCTGTAGTAACACTGCAGGCTTCAGTAATTACAGCCAGTACTTGCACATAAAATTTCAGAGGTGGTGGGGTGTTGTACCGTGATGCCAAAAACTCTTATGGTAACATAATAGAAACATAGCAGTGTTGGAGATGCCATAGGTACCCTTTCTAATATTAGACGACCCCAGTTGAGGGATCTGAAAATCTAAAATAAGATTTTAGAGTAATAAAAAGCAATTATAACTTTCTCAGATGTCTGTAATTAGACTTCAGTTTTTGGGTTAGTTTTAAGTTTCTGCAGAGCGTCATACAGTGGAATGAATTTCTCAGGACCTGGAAACCTGGGACTCCATTGTGGTGCTTCTTGGATCTGTATACTTCCCATCAAATCCAGAATGAGGGCTGTCTTTTGTCGTGTTTTGAGTGACGTGAAAGGCACTCCAAAATACGATTTGGGCGGTCAGTGTGTCTGGACTGAGACTGATCTGTACAAATCTGATTGTAATCAGACTACAAACTACCTTCTAGAAGTGGAAAGATCAGAATTCACATGGTTTTAGGCTGTCTGTATCAAAAATAAAGCTGAGTACAATCTAGACAGGCTGAAAACTGGATTTGGGATGTCTGAACATAGCCAAAAACTCACTAAACCATCTGAGACGGACACGTAATTAGCAAAATATTTGCAAAAGGTTGCAACATTAAGGCTCAAAATTCATTTCCGTTCTATTCCACCCAAGGCTAAACTACCTGGCCATGACTAATGGCTTTTCCGCAAAACAACTTCTCAAACAAGCAAGACCAATCGGGACTGTTTGCAGACAGGACATTTTTTACGCTCCTTTCACTTCCTTCCACTGTGTTCTGCATATTTTAAATGCATTCAGGACACAATCTAAATTAATTTTAAACTCAAGTTTAGTCATGTCAGAACCCCTGACACAAAGCATAAATGATGCTCCTGTGATCTTGAACATGTTAACAGACTTGATTGGAGGTCGTGAGATGAAAAGCCAGCAAATCGTTTTTCCGTCTCACCCATCACAGGGTTGTCTGGAGGAGTCAGTGCTTCCTGTCTTTGTCCATACGTGAGAAAGAGAGAGTCTCTAAAAGAAGGTTGTATTTGACAGAGTGGGGAAGTGTGAACATAAGCACAGCGGTTCGTGCGAGTGAGCAGGTGTGTGAGTTGATCTCACCTTGCAGGCAGCTCCACCGTTGATGATGGACTTGACAAAGATTCCTAGGTCAGCGTGGTTTTCCTTTGACCGGTTACCCTTAACACTGACTCCTAACCCCGCTGACCCTGAGTCATTCAAGGGCACCTCCAATGTCAGAAACTCCCGAGTACCATCAGGGGTCAACACCATCTCCTCTTCAACCTGGACACAGAGAAGAAATATGGATGAAACACTTCAGTGTGAGTATAATCCTTCATGTCTTCTGCTGCTACTGTACTTCAGCTGCTGCAATATCCATCCATCCATACATCCACCCACCCACTTACCCACCCATCCATCCGTCAAGTCATCTATCAATCCATCCATCTAACTATCCATCCATCCATCCAACTATGCATCCAACTATGCATCCATCCATCCATCCAACTATGCATCCAACTATGCATCCATCCATCCATCCAACTATGCATCCAAGTATGTATCCATCCATCCATCCAAGTATGCATCCATCCATCCATCCATCCAACTGTGCATCCATCCATCCATCCATCCGTGCATCCATCCATCCATCCATCCGTGCATCCATCCATCCGTCCATCCGTGCATCCGTGCATCCATCCATCCATCCAACTGTGCATCCGTGCATCCATCCATCCAACTGTGCATCCGTGCATCCATCCATCCAACTGTGCATCCGTGCATCCATCCATCCAACTGTGCATCCATCCATCCATCCATCCAACTATGCATCCATCCATCCATCCATCCATCCATCCATCTAACTATCCATCCATCCTGCTAGCTCTGTCTATCCATCCCTCTATCTGTCCATCCATGCATCCATCCACTCATCTATTTATCCATCAAGTGAGGTATGTATTTATTCATCCATCCATCAAGATCTATCCATCTAATTATATATCCATTTGCAATCTACCCATCTTGCAAGCCATCTATTCATCTAGCAATATATCCATCTATCTATCCATCTAGCGAGCTATCTACCCATCCATCTATCAAGCTATCTATCCATTTATCGAGCTATCTATCTAGCAAGTTTTCTACCCATTCACCTGTCTATCCATCTATTGAGCTATCCATCCAATCACCCACCCATCCATACATCTAGTGAGGATCTATTTATTCATCCATCCATCCAACTATGCATCCATCCATCCAAGTATGCATCCATCGATCCATCCAAGTATGTATCCATCCATCCATCCAAGTATGTATGTATCCATCCATCCAAGTATGCATCCATCCATCCATCCATCCATCCATCCAACTGTGCATCCATCCATCCAACTGTGCATCCATCCATCCAACTGTGCATCCATCCATCCAACTGTGCATCCATCCATCCATCCATCCAACTGTGCATCCAACTATGCATCCAACTATGCATCCATCCATCTATGCATCCATCCATCTATGCATCCATCCATCTATGCATCCATCCATCTATGCATCCATCCATCTATGCATCCATCCATCCATCCATCTAACTATCCATCCATCCTGCTAGCTCTGTCTATCCATCCATCTATCTGTCCATCCATGCATCCATCCACTCATCTATTTATCCATCAAGTGAGGTATGTATTTATTCATCCATCCATCTAGCAAAATCTATCCATCTAATTACATATCCATTTGCAATCTACCCATCTTGCAAGCCATCTATTCATCTAGCAATATATCCATCTATCTATCCATCTAGCGAGCTATATATCCATCCATCTATCAAGCTATCTATCCATTTATCGAGTTATCTATCTAGCAAGCTTTCTAACCATTCACCTGTCTATCCATCTATTGAGCTATCCATCCAATCACCCACCCATCCATACATCTAGTGAGGATCTATTTATTCATCCATCCATCTAGCAAAATCCATCCATCTAATATATCCATCTAGCAATCTATCCATTTATCGAGCTCTATCCATCCACCTCTCTTTCCATCTATCACACGATCCATCCACCCATCCATCAACCTATATATCTAGCAAGCTATCTGTCTATCAAGCTTTCTACCCATCTACTGAGCTATCCATCTATGTAGCAAAATCCATCCATCTAACTATCCATCAAGCTGTCTATCCATCTATTTATCTATCCATCCATCCAACCATCTATCCATCTATCTATGTCTGTATGTCTATTTATCCATCTACCTAGGTATCTATTAATCTAGCAAGCTAACCATCTATTTATTCAACCATCCATCCATCTATCAAGCTATCTATCCATTTGCCTTTCTGTGGCCAGTTAGCTCCAGGCCGAGTTACTGGATGTACGGTGGATGCACAGAACAAGTTTATGAGATCATTCTGAGCACAGATCAGATCAGTAAGAGCTTATTAAAGTTCTATTTAAAACAAAAAACCACCTAATTATGTGAATTTTCAGCTGTTGTGTTCGTTCCTATGGAGAGTGAATTCAGTCTTAAAGGGGCAGAGCAGATTAAATGTTATCTCAGCCCAAAAGCCAACCAAAACACCTGCTGGACTGCACAACTTTCCAACTGCAAAACGAAAGAGAAACGGATGCTTAAATGTATGTTTTTGATAGTAGAAAACTCGTCAGTCTTAAATTTTGGCAAAATATTCTGTGACTAAAATTTGACAAAGTAAAAATGCACAATTAATCACCATCAACTCAACACAGTGTTCTTAAAGACAGATCAATAGAGTCCTTATTTGACAGTACTAAAAATAACACACTGCCACAATCCTGACATTTCCTTTTCTTCCCAAAGTAGGAAGAGTACAGCTTACAGAGCATGTTTCCTCCTGGCTGTCTCACCAAATGTAAATGTTCATTTAAGGATGCTGAGCAAGACTCGGAAGCTCTTCAGAATGAACTTGACTGGTTGGGTTTATTACAGATGTTATGTTACACAGTGTAAACTGTGTTTAACTCAAAGCAGTCTCTGTTAAAACAGGCCTCATAACTTAAATGTGAATGGGCGGAGCTAAACTACTGTAGACTGAATAACTGGCCTTTCATTCAATGAAGTGGAGCAATACACAGAGAGCTACGGAACAAATTCTCCCAATTCAAGCCAAGCTCGATTTTGGAAGACGCTCACACAAACAGATCAAAAAGCATTATCTCACATCCAGTGGAGATACCAGTGTTTTTAAGAGGCCTTTCATAAGTTCTTTTCAGTGATTTTCTCTCCGTCACGCCATGTCACTGTTTGTGAAGGTAGCGTGGACTTTACTTTCTGTGGAGCTCAAAATCCTTTTGAAGCAGTGAGCTCGCGGGGATTGTTGAGGGTTGTTTTTCTCATCCCCTGTAAAATCCATCCCCACTTATCCTGACCTGCCTGCTGAGGGTGTGTGCACAGGAACACATGTGACATCATCCTGCACTGTAAACAAAGATTTTGGAGCAAGTGTGTGCGCGTGTAATAGAAGGCACTCATGCAAAACCGCTCCGCTGTTCACCAGCCAGCGTGAGGAGCTACACCATGAATACCAAACACCTGCTCTCTGACACACAAAGAGCCTGAGGATGTGTGAATGAGTGAAACGTTCAAACGTTCTCTTTTGTCTCCGTCTCTCTTTCTCCTGCACACACAAAGTGCATTAATAACACTATTACCTCCTCCTTTCTCACCTCCTTCCATCAACTGCTCGTTTTTATGTATGTCTGCATGTATTAGATGAAAAAGAAAATGAAAGGCAGGGAGAGAGAAAAACAGCAAGACGGGGGAAAAAGAAAAAAAATAAGGACAGACAGAGAGAGAGAGAGAGA
>BRDA01006570.1:67967-78457 GCA_036984385.1 Crenuchus spilurus
AGACAGAGAGAGAGAGAGACGGAGAGAGAGAGAGAGAGAGGCAGACAGAGACAGAGAGAGACAGACAGAGACAGAGGCAGACAGAGAGAGAGAGAGGCAGACAGAGAGAGAGAGAGAGACAGAGACAGAGAGAGAGGCAGACAGAGAGAGAGACAGAGACAGAGAGGCAGACAGAGAGAGAGAGACAGAGACAGAGAGAGAGAGAGAGAGAGGGATAGATACTATCACAGGTGTCAGGTCTAACAAGCAGTGATTAAGAAAATTGCTCTACTTCCTCTAAAACTAGTCTGAATCACAAACTTGTTACATCCTATACAATAATCCAGTGTGTGTGTGTGTGTGTGTGTGTGTGTGTGTCTGTATGTGTCCTCTTTTCACTGCATCTCCCATGACACTCAAGTGCATGTATCTGTATTGTGTTTGTCTCATTCTGCTCACTCTTTCTCTGTTGCTGCAGCAGCAGATCTTATCAGCTTTAAAAAGTTAATGCACAGTGTGTGTGTGTGTGTGTGTGTTGCTCTGCTGCATTATCAAAGTGTCTGTGTGACAGAGCTCTACAGACGATTACACCGTTCTACAGAGAGGATTACAAAGACTGATAACATCTGCCTGCTAATACGAGAGAGGGGGAGAGAGAGAGAGAGAGAGAGAGAGAGAGAGAGAGAGAGAGAGAGAGAGCGAGAGAGAGAGAGACGGTACGCAGAGAAAAAGACAGCAGAATGGAAAAGGTAAGAGCCTTATGGAGGGACAGAGAAAGAAAAGAAAAGAGTAAAAGAGAAACAGAAAGACAGACAGGGTGTATGAGAGATAGAGGAAAATAAATGGGAGGATAAGAAAGAGAATGTGAGTGAGGAGATGAGATCGAGAGAGATTGAGAGACAGAGAGAGAGAGAGGGGACAGAGAAAGTGAAAGAGAGACACAGAGAGAGAGAGAGATACACAGACAGAAAGCATGTGAGACAAAGAGAGATACAAAGAGAGAAAGAGCAAGAAACAGAGCGTGAGATAACAAAAGACAAAGAGAGAAACAGCGATAGATAAAAGAGCAACAGAGAGAGACAAACAAAAAGTCACAGAGCGATAGAGATAAGAGTGAGCGAGACAGAGAACAGAGACAGAGAGAGAGGCCGAGAGCTTGAGAGGGAGACAGAGAGATGGAGACAGAGAGAGAATGAGACACAGAGAGAGTGCGAGAGACAGAGAGACAGAGACAGATTGGGTTGGATTAGTGCTTGATGGAATCAGAAGTTTCGTTTACGGTAAGAAGTCGAGTTTACAGGAACCAAACCAACCCACCATGCCATCACTGCGGCAGCATCACACCCACAGAGCTCTTACTGGCAGCGAACCCACTGATCTCTGCTATTAGCATTTAGCACTAATCTAACATTAAAAAATTATGGCGGATAATGGGAAAGACTGACAGACCTCAATAACAGCCATTATCCTCTACAAAAGTGTTTGCCAACCTGGTCCTTAGGGACCCCCACACAGCCCATTTTTTCTTGCTGTAGCAGGTATTCAGTGGTCTTCACTGCTTGGATGAAGTGTGTAAAGTGTTAGCTGGGACAGAGAAACAGGAACATTAGAGGGTCCCCAGACACTGGATTCTTCATCATATTCTTCACTATTGCTGCACGAGTCTCTAACCAATCACGTGTAAGTGTGCTATTGTGTACAGTGAACACCCTCAATAAATCTCACATGCTTCAGATACATTTCTGCAGATGTGTTTTCTCGATCAAGAAGCTTTTGGATGATCAATACACATTAGGGACCCACCAATGCAATATATGAGGGTGAGTCAACCAAACTCAACCATTTGGTAGAGCACATTTCAGTCACTTTATCAAATTTATTTATATAGCGTTTTTTACAGCCAATGGCAACAGTGTTGAGACTCATCCATCGAGAGCTGGAGAAAGAAAGCTTGGGAGGAACCAGATTCACATGGACCCATCCTCCTCTGGGCAACTACTTACAAGCTGATAGACAGTCATCCAGTGCTATGATGCTATGTTATAATGATCAGGTGTGCCGACTGTAGTAAAACAAGAATAGTAGAAACAAGACTAATAATAATGGTGCTGAACTTAAAACAATGTGATTGTGCCATCTCTACCAATTGGTAGAGGTATGTTAGGATAAAAAAAAATATCCACTAGAGGTCTAGAAATGCAACATTTTCTTATTTGAATGCAAACCAGCCGCTTCGGAGCCAAACCACAAGAAGTAAACTGGGTCAGATGCTGAAAAAATATTGAACCACACAGATGATTTCTCTTTGTCTCTTGTTGAAGGCGGTCACATTTTCCTCACTGTCCTACCCTCCGTACCTCGGCTCTCCTGTCTTGTCTGCTACACTTCGAGTAAAGCCCTCAATGTCTTTACTGCTTTTCCCATTTTTATTTTTTCCTTAAGGGTGTAAAAAGTTTTTTTTCCCATGTTTTCACATGTTTTTTCTCTTATATTTCTTTGTTAAGACTGGCACTGTGTTAAACAGCTGCCCTGCCAGCAGAGGCTGGGACCTAATTTCCCACAAAGGATCAATAAAGTATATCTGTATGAGTGTGGTGTTAAAAAAGTGAACAGAAGTAGGATGTTATAGTACAGTTTTTCTATTTGCAGTTTCTGATTTTACCATAAAGTGCATCTATTTGTATGTTTAAAGTTAATATTTAAAAAAAGTTAAAACATTACGTTTTTATTATTGTCCCCCTCCAACCTCATCCCAATAAAGGGGTAAAAACTTGTTCATAGTGTTTCTGTACTAGTGTATTTGATCTGAAGCCTAAAATTCTAACAAAAAGCAGAGGACTGGGTGGTGTTGCAAGGGTCCAAGGGTGGTGTTGCACACCACTGCTCATACTGTTGACTCTCCAAAAATGTCACTTTGAGGTGTTAAAGTCCTCCCTTATAGTCCATGTTTGGTCCCCAGAATTAAGCAATAAAAGGATGGAGCTTTACAGCTGATGAAGAGATGAAGACAGAGGTGCATTTGTGGCTCGCAGTTCGGCCAAAAACATGTTGTAATGAGGGAAAATAAAAGTGTGCTGATAGATGGACAAAGTGTATTGAAGCGCATGGAGATAATGTGGAAAAATCATATATTTGTCTTTTCTGAAAGCGTGAAGCATTTCTGACTCACATAAGTTATGTAGTAAAAGTCTTAAAGTGAATTATCTTCCCTTCCTCAGGCATTTATGATTACACAAGAACTGACAGTCATAACAGCCAGTCCTTCTGCTGCTTTTGGGAAATGATGAGGCACTGAGGTCGAGGCAGTTACCTCTGCTTGTTATTTTTATGTTTATGAAAGAGCCTGCCATCTGTCCTAAGGCCAAAATTTCGAGTCTGTAATAATGTGAACCAGTGTTGGTCAGAAAAGTTTTGGGTGAATGTTGTCCTGATAGCAATCGCTGAATTTTAGTGCACAATGTCACAATCAGGACTGTTTATCTGTCCAAAACACTTGCCAACTGATCGTGCCTGTCCATGTAATGTACTGGCTGAAAAGTTTTGGACGACTGCTGTTGGCCTTCAGCAGTTCCAGGATTTCATAGTCAACTGCGCAAGCTAATGCTATCCAGGTGGACAGTTTGGCTTGGATACATACTGTACTGTGCAAAAGTCTAAGGCAGCCTTTAAAACAGAAAATAATACAAATACAGTAAAAAGTAAGATTTATTTATTTTTTTCTTTTTAGAATTTTTGATCTCCCTCCGCCAATGTAGTAGTAGTCAATAGAATCACCCATGCGCTTGAACTCTCCTGAATACTTGTAACATCTCTGACTCTAGGAAGATGAACACTAGCACATGCCTCCTCTGATGCATGTGAAGTCAAGCTCCGCCTCTTTTCCAACTGCTGCTGCTAGGAGGAAAGCGCAGGATCCCCAGCTCTGATACATCAGCTAACAGACACCTGAGCCAGCAGACATTACTTAGTGGTGATGGAGAGAGAGCGCCATCTACCCACCCAGAGAGAGCACAGCCAATGGTGCTCTCTCAGGCCCCGGCTGTCCTGGCGAGCGGGATTCAAACTCGCCATCCTCTAATCACCTTAGTAATTAATTTATTCATATTTTGATGATCTGAGTAAGAATCCAGTTAGAAAAATACAGGTTTGGTTTCTGACTGCTTCCTGATTCCTGAACTCCAGCTTTTGGCAACAAACCTGACTGTTGGTTTGATTCTCAGTCTGTCTCAGTACCTTAGTGACCTGTGTAACTAGGGAGTGTCTATGTAGAGAAGCTGTCTAAGTAGTCAGTGTCATGACCTTCAACTACAAAGTGCAGCTATATGGTCAGTGGAGCTGAAATAGACAATGGGGAGGTTTTAATGAAGTGGCTGATCAGTGTATAATGGATTTGTATGTATTCTAATGTTATGGATGCTTGCTGTCCATATACATATTAATGTATTACTGCTGTGTGTGTGTCCCTTACCACATCTCTTGTGTTCTGTACAGCAGGCTCTGTGATCTGAAGAGAACAGATTAGAATAGAAAGTTACTTACACACACAGACATAAGCTCACACGCACACACACTAACATATACACACTCCGTAACTTACCAGTTCTCTAGGCAGAAAGGTCTCCTCCTGTCTCAGCACTAACAGACTGACAACTCCTCCCATGGGTGTGGCTCTCAACAGAGACACCACCTCCTCCTGACCACGTCCATTCAGGTCCACCCCATTCACCTGCCGCCATCAACACAGAGGTTAGTACCAGTTAAGGAGCAGTGCATTCAAATCTTTTCTTATTTATAAGCAGTGAACATATAGGTTAACAAGTTTTTACCAGTCACTAGATTGACACTAGAGTGAGAGTGCCAATTTTGCTCTTTTGGGCCTCGGCTTTTGATGGCAAACAGCAAGACTGGGACAACAGATCTTTCTGAATGACTTTACAACTTAAATATTTAACAATCTCCTGTAAAGCAACAAAAATATACAGAGGAACCTTGACTTATGAGTTTAATTCATTCTATGACTGAACTCGTAACTCAAGTCGCTTGTATATCCAATTAAATTTCCCCATTAAAATGAAATAAAATGCTATGAATCCATTCCAGCCCTCCAAAAACCACAGTTTATGTTTTTAAATAAGAAAAAAATACTTTATACATAAATAATGCATCAAAAATAATAATACATAATACAAGAGAATGTAAATATGTTTTATTAACCGTATTTACATTGAAGATCAGGCATTCAAATCTTCTTCACTGACTTTTGCCTTTTTCACCACACTTTCCTCGCTTATATTTTTGCAGGGTGTTTCAATAAAATCCAAGTGTGTTTACACACTGCCAATTTATTTAAACAAAATGTACAATTCTTACCAGATACAGCAGATTAGCATTCATATCTATTTGTACTAGGGCTCATATTTCAGAATAACAGTGAAGACATCAAGTTCACAACCTCTAGTAGTCTGTCTCCAGCCTTCAATCGTCCATCTTTAATGGCCGCCCCCCTTGGCAGGATGTTCTTCACGTAGATGGGTGCGGAGCCTCCCAGAGGAACATCTCTGGACGTGATGCTGAAGCCGAGACCTTCTGGACCTGCAGACGACACAGTGAACAGCAACCGTCAGATTCTCCTTACTACATATGAGCTTTGTACTGAACTACGAGGCTAATTCAGCCAAACTTGCTTAAGTGTTTTTTGACACAGCATTGCATGTTACCCATAAAAAGGTTAAAAGTATCTCGCATAGTGATCTACAGTAACATCAGCTGATTTTAAGTCTAAAGTTTTGCCCACTAGTGAAACTAGCACATCCATTAGAGAAAATAAAATGTGGAGATATCGGTTCGAAAATTAAGGTCTTTTTTTGTTCTGTCTTAAAGCCAATTTATGCTTCTGCTTCGAACCTATGCTGTAGCCTGATGTGCACCTCCCCAGAAATGTAACTATGTGTTGCATAGACGCAGACTGCAGCAGTTGTGATTGGTCCTCCACATCGTAACCCCGCCTCTGCATTTCTGCCTTCGCCGCCATTTTTAAAATAATCATTACAAGTAAGTGTTGTTCATCAGCTATTAGCTTCAACCCTGCCAGAAGCTGTGCAGTTGGAGTTGCTATTGTTTGTAGTACTCCAAGGAAGTCAACACAACACACCAAGGAACTCAACCCAGTGGCACAGAAACACTATCGCCACCTAGCGTTTTGGCGGTGTAACTGCAGCGCGTCACAGACATACCAACACAGTTTGTATAAATGTATGCAACGCATGGAGGCTACTCTATGGGCAATGTGGTGACTCCATGAAGAAGCATAAATTGACCTTTAGGTAGATGTGTTCTCACTAGGGATGCACCAAAATTTAATTTTTTAGCCAAAACCAAAAAAAAAAAAAAAAAAAAAAAAAAATTTGGCTGGAGGCTAAACACAGTTTTTTTTTTTTTACAGCGTTTCATTAATTTTGTCACTTTTCCACCACCATATAAATTAAATGGTTTAAATGTAATTTTTTTGTCTTGGTTTAGAAATAATTTCTAAATTTGAAAATTTTTTTCATCCCAGCAGACATACAAAGAAAGCATAATAAACCTTAAAATAAGTTAACAATATATATAAATATTAATGCTTTAATGACAATATTATACATGTTCTTTAAAGCAACAATATTTATCTGTTCTGTTCTCTGTTCTTGTCATCATCACTCTTTGTGGAGTGATGTTTGGCTCTACAGCTGGGAACTAGAAAAAGGGAACAGTGTCACTAAAAACCTCATTGTTCAGTATAAGTTATTCTATCTTTGCACTTATTTGAACCCAAAAACTTGTTTTTGCAATTTTCAGCCAAATAATTTTTGCCTGCCGGATAATCACTGCATCCCAAGTCCTCATGTTAAAACAGTGTAAAATTATAGTGACAAAGCCCTGAATCTAGAGGAGTTACAGCCTTTAGTTTCATAAAACACAAAAATGATCACAAATCGTATGCGCACATGTGTGGATGCTGATTTAGACTGCAGGTCTGCTCCTTCAGTAGAGATTAGAAAGTAAACATACAGAAATAATGCAGAAATAATCAAGCTGCTTGATTTCTATTTTGACTCTGTGTGTGTCTGGCTGAGGTAATCTCACACCTGTTCCTCAGGTAGGGAGGGATCAGGGGTCGATTAAAAAAGGAGAAAAACACAGCAGGAGAGCATTGACATCACTGAACTGGCAGGGCTTGGGAAAGTGTGTGTGTGTATATGCTTTGGATGTTGAACTGGTTGCATATGTGTAGGTACACATTTGCAATCTGACAGTCTTATAGGTTGTGTGTGTGACTCGTCTCCAGGAGCTACACTCGAACATGTTAATGGGATCAGACAGCCATATGGAGAATCTGTCTGTTACATAGAAACACTCACCATGGTAACACACACCGCTGCTAAGCAACCCCGCAGTGCCCCCTACTCCCACTGTGCCACCTGTCTGCTCATAGGTGCCAAGCCTCATGCCAACAGCTGTCAATCAATTAACACCCCAACCCCTCATACACTGCGGGGGGATATTGCACAGATGCATGCAAGTACGCACACACACACACACACACACACACACACACACACACACACACACTTCTACCACTCATATAGCTACTGAATAAAGTGTTCAAATCTGAACTGATCAGCTGTCTGGCTTCCTCTCACTTTACACTCAGTAGCTATAAACTGAGCACAGACACAGCTCGAGCTCAAATAAACAAACACTCACCATCTCACTGCCTGCTAAAGCTTTAACGTCTACAGTCTGAATATTAGTTTTTAAAGAGTTAATAATTGTAATAATTTATTTACATATAGTTTAATAATTTATTTACAGTACCAGTCAAAAGTTTGGACACACCCTTTGGACACTCTGTATTGTAGATTAATACTAAAGTCATCTAAACTATGAATAAATACATCTGTAATTATTTAGTAAACAAGTGTTAAACAAACCAGAATATGTTTATATTTTACATTCTTCACAGTAGGCACCTCTTGCTTAGATGCAGCTTTCTTTTCATTTTCTCAGTCAGCTTTATGAGGTAGTCACCTGGAATGGCTTTCAGTTAACAGCTGTGACTTGTCAAGAGTTCATGACTTGCATTTCTTGCCTCTTAATGTGTTTGAGACATCAGTTGTGTGTCTACTTTGAAGAATCTCTGACTTGAAATATCATGTTGTGTTACCACTGTGGTGGTATTTTATTCTTCGTTATCAGAAAACTAAGCCTAAAACTGGACCTGTTCCTCTATTTTATTCCTTTTGGTTGGAATTTTCACATGATGGAAAAGCAACGACAGAGACCATACGCTACTATCTGTTCCCCCAGCAGACTAGCTGACATTTCACTCAATCTTTCTTCCAAAAAGGCGAC
Organism: Crenuchus spilurus; assembly: GCA_036984385.1. Taxonomy (NCBI): domain Eukaryota; kingdom Metazoa; phylum Chordata; class Actinopteri; order Characiformes; family Crenuchidae; genus Crenuchus; species Crenuchus spilurus. Next base: position 76,338 of record BRDA01006570.1, read on the forward strand.
TCAAAACACGAGAGAATCCAAAAAGCCACGGGGGAGATCACAGCACTCTGACATTTCCACAGCATCAACAATACTGTAACCTTTACCGACATTCACTGAGTCCAAGAAATCATACACTTACTCATTCTCTCTCTCATACCACCACAAACCTTTGAGAATAGATCTGGACTTTTTTCCGAAGAGCTCCTAAGGATTCTGAAATATTAGTGCTAATAAATTAATTAATATTATGACTTCTATGCTAGATAACTTTTACAATTTATGAAAACAATATGCATCTGATATGTTCAGGCAAAAAAACTTGAGTTCCTGAACAGAGATGAATAATAATAATAATAATAATAATAATAATAATAATAATAATAATAATAACAACAACAAAAATTTACATTTATGTAGAGTCTTTCTCAAACCCAAGGATGCTTCATATGGGGGAGAAAACTTTCACTGAGCAGAATGAAAGTGAAGAGAGGAGGATAGAGTGGAGCAGTCTCTGAGGGACTGAGGTAAGGTGTTTATAATTTGGGTGCCTCGACACTGAAGGATCTGCCCCCCACAGTGACTAGTTTGAACTTGGAGACAATCACAAGACCAGAATCAGAGAGTACCTAAGTTTTGAGAAAGGGCAGTAAGGATGCAGAAGCTGGAGCCAGACGATGGAGAGATTTGTAAGCTAGTAGCAGGAGTTTAAAGAAGAGGAAGCCTTTGTAAAAATCAAGTCTGAACATGCACAATATTTTATTTTTATTTTTTAAAATAAAATTAATCCTTCCAAATGGACATACAGGGATCTCACGCTTAACCTTCTGGAGTCCAAGGGTATTTGAGACACCCTGATGTAGTCTGACATGGCTTGATTTTTTTTTTTTTTTTTTTCAAATTACACTGATCTAATATATTGTTTACAAAGGTTATTCAGTACAAACTCAACAACAGTGTCAAAACAGTAAGACTATCAGAAATCTATATTTTGATTAAATCTGCTCTAAGCTTAAGACTTTCCAAAAACCTATTTTCAGATGTGCTGCTATATAGTGAATAAACATATCTAGTCAAGATGTCTGAGCTCAGAACTGAATAAACAGAGGTGTTGGCTACACACTGGTGATTACAGCTTTTAGAAATTGTATGTGGTTTTATTTCTAAAGCTTAACTAATGTGAGGTATTACTGTGTTTTCCTCAGCCACTAACTCTACATTGACTATTCATGAGATATGTTTGAAACACTCAGGGAGAGGTCTATTGTTCAGGTTCACCTCAGGATCCACACATTCCAAGGAAGGTAATCCAACTAATGGCATATCGGGAATTGCCATGTCATTATTATGAAAAACAGTGCAGTTGTCTGACTCGCTCTCACAAACATGTCTCCGCTTATTTAAGCTCCTCTCACAAATATCTAAAAATATATATTTCAATTCAAGCTACATATATTTGGAAATTAAACCCTTTAAAGGCACAGTATGTAATATTTTGGGTTATCTTTTAGCAGAATTTAAGATAATCACTAATAAAAATGATTAAAAACACATCTAATCATTATAAACGAAGAAGTCGTTTGATGATTTTACCTTAGAATAAGCTGTTTATATCTACATTGGTCGTGGGTTGAACACCGACTGAGGCCGCCATGTTGCATCGCCATGTTTCTACAGTAGTTCAAAAAGGACAAACGAGGCTAGCAAAAACTGTTTGTGTTGTAATGAATTGGCCACTCAAATTCGATGGCGCTGTAGCTTTGTTTTACCATTGGCTGACATAAAACAGGAGAAGAAGAAGAAATAATCATATACCTCGATAAGAAGAAATACACAGAGGAGAAGCAAGAATAAAGGTTTTTTTGTTTATTTGTTAAGATGGCGGAACATTTTTATGCTCGTCAAGAAGAGAAAACACAACTTCAATCGTCAAAGAAAAGAAAACATGACGAAACTTAGCTTCATATTCGTGTGCGCAGTGTTTTTCCCCCATTCCACCTTAAATGGTGCTGCAGGACATTGTAGCGCATCGGAGCTGAACACTATTGCAGCATTTAAGGTGGAACGAGAGATTCGTAGCTGCGCGCTAGTTCGCGAGCTTAGCTAATATGAGCTCATGTGAACTCTTATCGGCTGAAGTG